>JADANN010000119.1:135000-160454 GCA_018806985.1 Angiostrongylus vasorum | reverse complement strand
ATTGTTCGGTCATATTCGAGTGTGAAGATGCGGGTGAAGCAAAAGCTCTTTCTATTAAGGAGACTACGTTATCTCTAGAATCAAGTGGAATCGCTCGCACTTTTGAGCAAAGCTTCGGAACAACTACTGAAGATCATAGATCTGTGAAACCTCTTTATGTTTCCTCTTAATATACAATTCCTGGATGTCGGCCTGGAATGTACAGTGGTGGTTTCATCCCACTAGCATGGTATCCCAAGCTGAGAAGTAGTCAAGCATTTCCATCGGCTGGCCCAGCTTAGAGTAAATTAAGACCAAGGTCAACCACCCTGTATCAAACTAGTCGAATGGTGGAAAATCTGCCTCTGATTCACAAAGGCAGCGACTGCCTGTGGTGGTGACGACCTGCGCAGGCTTTGGCTAGGCTGATCTCGGGTCTTCAGGGAGCCACAATAGCTAATCCAGCAAAACTCCGAAAAATAGAGGTTGTGCTGAGGCGCGTACAACCTGTGAATGCGGGCCATCAAAGTATCCAAGTAAGTATTAATATACAATGTATTTGAAGTCCGAAAACTTCACAATTTGTGAATTCAAAGCTGTCAGTTGTTCTTTGTGCAGATCTAATCTACTGAAGCGCTGCATTCGCATAAATCACGTTTATGCATTTAAGTCTTGTTTGGATGCTGTTCAGTACGGCATTTCAAACTAGACTACGTTTGTAGTCACGTCGTTCCTACCGATAACGGTATGTTTTATATTACGAAAGTATACTTTTGGCTGTTTTATTGAGGCACTGTAGTTTTTTCCTACTGAAGAAGTTGTTCACAGCTGTTCTGGAGTTGATGGTTGTGTCGTTACGACAATACACTAGAGCGATAAAGGGAACAGTGTCCATTCCAAAATCTCTTCTCCCGTTCCTCCATGCAGGTAGAGTGCTTCATGTATGGTTTTATTCCTTAATACATATAAATAGTACTATAAATCATATGGACGAAAACTGCCTATAGTTTGTGAGTTGGTTTTTTCCCTCTACAGATCGTTGTTGGTTGCCTTGATTTTGGTTTGGCTATTCTTCTGGACTTTTGTACGCACACTAATCTAGATGACAGGACTGAGAGGATATTCGTTGTCCAGGTATTTATTTCCTTCCTAACTGTAAAGACCGACTTTCTGTAGACCTTGGCATAAATAATCGGTATATCTATTTATATCTTCGTATGAACTGATCTTGTTGAGTTGGTGCGAGCTTGGTATAGTTCTCGTTGTTCTCGGTCGATGGATGACGTTTCGGCGATTTCACCTTCCTCACAGCCGTGCTGTTACGAGTGGGATTGTTTATATTTCCGTAAGATAATCACAATAACAGTCCCACTCGCAACAGCACGGTTGTGGGGAAGGCGGAATCGCCGGGGCGTCATCCATCGACGGAGAACAACGAGAACTATACCAAGCTTGTATCAACTCAACAAGATCAGTTTATACGAACATATAAATAAGTATATTTTTCATTCCTGTTTTACCATTACTATTGTGATCACTTGTTTCAAATGTTCAACGAATATAAAAGTTACATAGTTCTTAATAGTGGTCTCAAACCATCAAGTGAAGGAACACCAGTGCGTTGTTTTCACAAAATGCGCTGTAGCTTTTTTATTTTTGGGGAGTTATTCTTGCTTAAAACTTATTTAGACGTCATGTGGTGTTTATTGAGTAAGTTTTGATTTTGTTGATGAAATCAGTTCTCTTCGATTATTCCTTCTATCGGAACTGGGCTCCGAATACTCCAAATGTGTTGACCAGTAGAGGATTAAGGATCAAACGAAGCGGAAATACAAGGCGGTCTGTGAAGTGTTACTAGAACCGCAGTCTGTATTGAAGGTCGTGGAATTTGGTCGTAGGAAAACACCTCTCCGTCGCATTGAGTACGCTAACCAGTGCGACATTATAACTGACAAGGTGAGTGGTATGACATGTCGGCGCTTTCTTATTCTTTATCAGAATTCGATGTGTTTAACACATTGACGATTGTGCCGGTGTTCCAGCTAAAGTATCAGGTTGTTTGGAAATTTGTCCACGATTTCAATTTGTGTTTCCAAAGTAGCATATCTCAGTCCAGAATAAGCTTTTTTGTCAGAACGAGAACCGTTAGAATCCTTACACTTTTGCCAACGAGAAATAAGTTTGTCTATCCCGGTTGAATGAAACTCTAGAGTTCTCGAGACGACGAAGCGGTTGAGGGCAGTTTCTGCCTGGGTTTATTTACTGAAGCATTTCTTACATACAACGTTGCCGACATGCGTGAGGAAGCGGTAGGTAGTATGCCATAACTACGTCGCTTATAGTGGATGTTATCGCGGAGGAGAATTGGTTTGTTTCTACTGATTAGAACCAGTCGCACATGGTGAAGCTTTTATACCACTTCATTGATTTTCTGGAAGTACTTCGAAGTCGTAATGATCTATACCGGCCTTAAGGAACTGGAATGGAACAGAACGCCGACGGACCAACAAACGGTCAGTGTGGCCTTTTTTTCGGTGCCATCGGCTTCGGGAAGTGCTGAAGAGCTGCATTGCGATTAAGACACTTAGCTAGTCTTCGCTGATTGTCACAATGGATCCACTTTTCGAGGAAAATCGCAGTGCGATCAAAAAATGTTGTTCTGCTTGCTCAGAAGCACTGATACTACCCCAACACGGCGAATTATTTTTCACTGTCATGCAGAAACAGATCAGATGCTTACAGCACGCTCTGGTGCAAATTTTACAACAGTTACTTATCTACCTGCTTTCTCTAAAGCCTTTAATATATCGTTGCAGAAGCGCATCTGGGACCTTAATTATCACCAACGTCTAGGTCGTGACGACGAGCTTTTTCCACCAACGTCGCTCTCTGCATTTCTTAACACTACCTTGGACCCATGCTTCATTAATGTTTCGAGTCGTTTGCAGTTGTATTACGTAGGAGTTTGAATTCGTAGAAGTAGGTTCATCGGAAACGCCATCTTGACATCTCAAATTCAAACAGTCAAATTTTGTCAGAAGCAGAGTTTGTTTATGTTACAGTTCAATCATGCCGAAGAAGATGAGTAGAATAAGCTTCTATTAATGTAGGGGCGCGTGTAACGTAGTGGTCGGAGGCGTCCTGCAATACACATGGGATCGATCCCAGCGCCCTAACCTCTCCAAGCCTTCCATCCTTCCAGGGTCAGGAAATCCGTACCAAACTTATGTAGAAGGATAGCAGCACTAGCTCGGTGCATCGATAAGCCACCGCGAATCATTGTGAATGCCAGATACGCATTCAATCACCTCCATCGAAGCTTAATGAATCGAATGCATGGTGCATCCGTCAGGCATTGATCAACGTCAAGAGCTTTATCCTTTATCTTTTATCTAGTAATGTAGGAACCAATGCGTCCTTTATTGGCAAGAGATATTTTCACTGTAACATTGGGGACAAGGCGACCTCTAGCAGTGTAATTTGTAATGGAACATTGTGATCGGTATAGTAACGTATACTGGCTCGTTGAATACATAGCACTCGTAGCCATGTAGTGGTACAACAACCGACTTTTTATAATCTTGTCTTATTATCAACTTCTGAAATCTTCTGGTTCCCGAAAGGATATCGTGTATTGCCGAACAGTCAGCAGGTTCACTGCCTGCAAAAATTACACGTCGTAATTACACGGTCAAATAATATTTGACCTTATCGTGAATTTGCTAATTAACTTGCATATTCCAGCACATTTTCCATATTCCGGTTGTCAAACAAGTTGGTTTTCTGTTTAATCCTCTAAAGCCATACTCTACTATCCACACATTTTCGGTCATTGTCGATTGGAGAGGTGTTTGCCATCCACGTACTATTTGAATTCTAAGCGTTAGAAATTCAGGGAATTAATTTGTTATTTACTGAGATGAAAAACGTAGATCTTTATTTCTCTTACCGCCTCTTTCAGTGTTGGGCTTTTCTGTTGGCATATTCTTCCAAGCTGAGAGGGAACTCAACGGTTTCGGCCTGAAGCCCAGCTAAAAGTCAACCAATGCTGGGAATCACCGCTATCTTGGTATCAAATTATTTGTGACGTGGCAAAGCTCCTTCCGATTCACAAGGGCCGACGACTGCCGATAATGAGCAGTTGAAGAAGGCTTCAGTTAGACTAGCTTTACCACTCCAAAGAACCACATGTAGTCGACCAGCAACGAACGAGCATCAGTATTCTACACTCTGCACGCTTCTCTCTACGACGTTGGGCGGTGAGGCAACCATTGAGAGGCGAACAAATCCCTTTTTGCATAGGGCGTTACGAGAAAGGAACAGAGCGAGCACACCAAAAACACTATGGAACTGTCCTTTCTATGCACCTATACTATCAGAACAGTATCCTCATATGCCAACCTTTGCGCTGTTCTTAGTGTTCATTTCCGCATCAAATTTGCATTTGATCTCTCTACAGGAGATGAAGAGCAGGAGGAATGACATGCCGCAATTTCATAAGGGGATTCTTTCCATTCATGGACAGAAAATTCCGTTCCAAAATGTCGAAGATGTTGGCTTAATCGTATATCCGTCTGTTGCCCATTTGGGTCTCCTTTTGCAAGTTCCTATCTCTGGACTCGGCCATTCTTCGTCTACAACATCCGCTGACAAGAAAATCGGTACTGTAACTTCTACAAACTAACCTGTGCGGCTAATGAGAGCAAACCAGAGGCGTTCTACATCCATTTGGATGAAGTAACCCACAACGAGAATTCTTTCTGCAAATTCCTTGTTGTAGACTTCAATGTTTGGTTAGAAATTACCAAAAAGTCGAGTACATGGTAGGAAAACAGAATAGATCGAAATGAGAATGGAAACCATTTGGGAGATTCCTATCCGCAGTTCCAATCTTCCATTGGAATTCATCCTTAAAGAAGAGTGAAAATCGCCGATGAACATGAGAGTCTCCTGACGGCGCAACTAAAACGAGGATAAGCTGCTATATCTTCACGAGCAGAAGATGGTGCTTCTTTGACATCTCAAACGTATTGATGGAAAATCCCTATGAAACCTTCGTTTTCTTAGTGATATCGTCGTCTTTTCCAGGAGTATCGGTAAAGCAGAGACGATTCCCAATAAGCTTAAACAAGGGGAAAAGGCTTGGACTGCGCACAAATAAGACGAGGTCTCAGTTCTTGAAGAATCTATAGTGCAAACGTGAACACATTGGCCTGGATGGTTCTTTGATTACTGAGACCACCTGGTGCCAATGTTTTGAACATTCAACGTACCTGGGAATACAGTGAAGAAGGAATTAAAGAGAAGAAGGGTTAGAAGGGCTGCATTTGGATCTTTCAAAGAAATCACGAACCAGTTAAAAAGGACGAGATCTGCGTTTTGACCTTTTCGACTTATTGGATTGGTCACATAATACGAACAGCCCATTTCAGGTCAATGAGAAGAACTATGGAATGAACTGCAAGAGGATGCAAGCATCTGTTCGGAGGAGCGTCCAAATGGTGGGAAGACGTCCTTTGCGGCTAACGTCAACCATCTCTATTCACAGGTGGGAATGACTTTAGGAGTGCGGAATGTACTCTTCGCGGACGTCACCATCCGTCTGGACATCGAAGCAGACGAATTTTTAAGCGACAAGGAATGAACAATACGCCGGGGCGCGCATTACTCGTTAAGTCGGTAACGAATTATCCAAGTATCCAT
The DNA here is from genome assembly GCA_018806985.1 of Angiostrongylus vasorum. Classification (NCBI taxonomy): domain Eukaryota; kingdom Metazoa; phylum Nematoda; class Chromadorea; order Rhabditida; family Metastrongylidae; genus Angiostrongylus; species Angiostrongylus vasorum. Next base: position 154,772 of record JADANN010000119.1, on the reverse strand, counting down.
CTTTTGAAGAAATATAGCAGAGGTTAACCTCCGTTTACTGTACAGTGAAGTTCCACACCTATAATGTATAACTCTGCCATCACGATAAGAAAACAATGCATTGATGGTGAAAAGAAAACTTCTTTAGGAGTTTATTCCCTAGTACTTCATATGTTTACGAAAGATCTGACTGTGTATTTATATGCATATGCATTTATATATACGAAATTTTTTCTTCTATTAAAACTCTGAAGGGCGGTGTGCCTGTGAACTCCCTTTTCCGATGAGTTGATGTTGACTGAAACGCTTTTTGGAGGCGTATCCACAGACCATACACCTGGTCAAATCGCCGCCTTTCTGTCATGTCTTGCGTTTGAAGTTTGTGGTAAGTTCCTTCGTTATTAGAATACGAGCGTAATTCTTCATTTAGCTTCTTTTCCTCTCTTTTTTACTTTATGGACAATTTCTTTAATATTTCATGGTCGGGGTGTTCGTACAAATGCTTTAGTCGTCTAGGAAAACGCTGGAACTCCTAAATTATCCGATGCGCTGACCATTCTCCTTCGAAAACTTCATATGATTGTACTTTTCATCGTTATGATTTATGTTGTCTTTTTTGAATGGCACTACCGTGCTGCCGGAGTTCTTTTTGAGTTTCCATCTGGTCGTTTTCTTTTTTTGCAGCAATCGCGAGATTGTTATTCAGCCCACGTTTACTTTTTTACAAATATAACACATACAATATAATGGTAGCTGAAGTTTCGCCAGTATCGCCTGTATGTGTTATATTGGTAAGGAAGTAAACGTGTGCTTAATAACAACCTCGCGATTGCTGCAAAAAAAAGAGAACAACAGATTTATAATCTAATACTGAGGTTAATAGAAAGTCGATCTTGGGAACTTTCCATCTGGTTTTGTACCACGCAAGTCATGTATTATGTGAATATATTCCAGTTACGATTTACTCCATTTCTGCATCTGCGGTTGTTTTTTCCTTTACTGAACCGCGATGTCGTAGCCATATCCATGTCCAACTACCGTGCGGAACTCCATAAGTTGCCAAATTCTCTGGCCTGTTAAACCATTACCGCTTGCAGTCTATCATTTCTAGCGTTACAGTTACTAACTGTTTCCAACAAAATACTTCCTGCCTTAAAATATCGATTAAAGAAAGAAGTTTTCTAAAAGCCGTACTTTTAAGAGTACGCGCGACGCATTGTCAGTTTGTCTGTTGAGTGTAAACTTGATATTATTGGGGACAAATATGTTGAATCGTTCAAGCCAGGGGTAATGGACATCGTCTATCAATAGGTTATTGGCGCCTCATTTTGAGCAGTTGTGAATTTTTCTAATATTTTTGTAGGAAAACACCTTTGATTTTGCTGATAATTTATGAGAAGTGTTGAACAGGCGGTACCAGTAAACTATTCTCAATAAATCATTGTTGCAGACTCAGAGATGTGCTGTTTTGTGAGTTCCGATCTGTAAATTAACCTTCCTATAGGAATATAATGTGCCGATTGTGGCAGCTCTCCAGCTGTGTCCGCACTACATTCAGTTGTTGTCCATATGAATTGAATCGCTGTTCGAAGACATATTAGTTGGTCCATCAAACAAACTCTTCTTAATCGCAAACCGATGCAGTGCTTTTAACCTGTTACGGTTTTAAGTTGTACTAGCCACTGAATAAGTACTATTTATTAGTTATTGCATGTGCGGGTAAAAGAGCTTAGTAGTTTTTCTCTTCAGGATTCATCCTTCGGTGCCTTCCTCGACTAGAAGAACTTCTTAGAAAGGTAATAAATGAGGTGAAGGTGATGCAGAATAGGGAACCCAGCGAGTAATTTCAACAACCTCGCCTTCAAATCAAGCGAGACATTGTGTTTGCTTCTTCTTTGTATTTCTAAATTCCTGTCGTCTATCCTGATCAGGTTTTACAGCGTACAATATCAACGCATGTTCACTCATTGTCTGTGCATTCTTTCTGGGGTAAATCTGCTCTTCAGTTTCACTTTCTATGTAATGCGTTCTTCTTCTGCTTATTAGTTCCACTTCGAATTCTGTGCTAGCTTAAATGGTATATCTAGCAAGTAGTACTGGTCACATCTATTAGTTTTTCCATCGCTTTTCTTCTACTGTTCTAGTTGATCTCAGGTTTGCTTCGAACTTGTAATATCGATCGAATGTTTGTTATTACTTATACTCTTTTTAGTAACCATGTGTTGGTTGGTTTTTTGGTAGTCAATCATGATCTTTATTACGAGCTTCGCCGAATAAAAGATGTAGCCACTTGCTGCTCATTTGTTAAAACTCAAATGGAACTTTTCTTTCAAGATTTGGTAGGAAATTAAATTCATACATCTCCTAAGCAACTATCATATTCTTTTTAATGCAGAAACACCATGGATACGCCCCAAATGTTGATGACAAGCTATTCAACGTCCCACTGTCTAATCTTGAAAAGGACGCTGAACCATTTGACGGCCTTATGAGCAATGTACTCGATTCCTCAATCATTACAGGCATTGTAGATTAGTTCTACAAAAAAATGGTTTTGGTTTCAACCGTATCTGTGGGAAGTGGTTGCCAGGTTTTCATCTTCTCTATTGAAGATTTTCTGTCGTACATCTAATCCCGCAACTACAACGAGGAGATTCGAGTCCTCTACGAACAATGCGGGCCTGTTGTTCAGGTCGAGTTTATCCCTCGGTAAGTCGTGCATGTGATTGACTTTCTCAGGTTGTGGCAGCGAAGGTTTTTATGTGTGAAGCCAGTTTCATTTGGTTCTATAGGTTTTGGGTGGTCACGTGGTTTTACTGAGAATCAAGAATTCAATGCGCCCTAACTTGATCAAACTTAATTGTATGCTTGAATCAAACGCTCCGAGTAACTCGAGTGGTTGTACTTCGGGATAGAATGTACTTGTGGTGAAAATCTGTTTTTGATGATAGCTTGTGTCAATGTATAGTCAGACACGTCGTTTTTCATGGATCTGATTTAAACGGTAGATATGTCAAATTTAAGCTGGACTTGTCTTGCATCACGCTTAACATTATTTTTTGCCCACAGCACTATTTCTGTGCTCGACTTAGATTCGACTGTATATTGCATTCTTAAAATTAACAGCGTCAGATTTTAATGTTGTCTGGATGCTATGATTCCATTCCTGTTGCTTATTGGATTTTTTTTAATAGTATATTTTTTTCACATGTGCCCAAAAGTGCCGGCAAGTTTGAAAGCCGTTGCCAGGCTACACACTCTCTGATTTCAGCGAAACAGCTCCGTGGCCACTTGTTAGAAGACTCTTCTGCGGATACGTTGCTTTAGGCATTTATAGCTTTCAGCCCGAAAAAATTGGACGCGGAACTGTTGCAAGATGGTTTATTCAGGCGTTTTTTTTCCTTTTCAGGAAATGCTTCCAGTGCTTCTGTGGTCGAAGTCCCTGCTGTTGGTGTTAATTTTATCTACAACGCGCTTGAAGTGGATTTGAGATGATGATGAGAATGCGCGGATTCCGTCCAGTGTGAAATGATGTGTTTCTCAATGCACTGTGTACCTTTATAGCTGTCGTTTCTTCGCTGCAAATCCTTTTTAGAAAATTTAAGTTTTGCTCTTAGTCATTTGGAAGTTTTAGTGCTAAATGATTTCAAAATGAAAAAGGTATTGGATAGATATTATGGATGCAGTTAAAGTGGTAGAATAAAATCTCTTGTATACTTCTGTAAGTTGTTCTTCAAATACTCTAGTTATTTAAAAAATTATCGCCAGTTATCGAAATACGAGCTCCGAGCGCTACATGCTACACTTTGAATGTTGGTTAAGCGTGATTTTCCCTGGAAACCCGAGGTACCTGGGTTATAACGTTCTTAAATGATCATCTCAGGCAGTTGTTATGTTTTGTGAATTGGAAGGAAATATACTGTCTTGCGATGTTCTGATTCTTGTAGTACAACAATGATTCCTTTCATGCAGTATGTCCGGCGATTAGTGGAGGAGAGTAGCCGAGGACAGCGTAATAAGTGAAATCTCTCTCTATCGTAAGCAGTAAGAGGCTTTCGGCGTTTATCAGTTCCTGAGGATTATCGCATGCATTCAACTTCATGAAGCATTATTAGAGGTGATTGAATGCATAATTGACCTACGGAATGAGTTGCAGGGACTGTCGATACGTCAAGTCAGTATTATCTAGATCGTAAACGTAGGTTTTGGTACTCACGATGACCATGGAACATGAACGTATTGTTTTTTTTAAACATCACATCACCTGACACCACATCTATCACATTTTTTCGGAACTCAGAACTTATTGCATTCTGTTTATTACCTCACATATACCAGCTACTGCTGCTGCTTTAGGATTCTTCGTCGTTGCGAATGATATTCAGTGCTGGTCAACTCGATTCTATATGGGCGGACCAATGCGTTCCCACGTGACGGGAGTGAACTTGTCACGGACAAGTATGATGCCAATTTACCCTCCACGGCGTGGTGGAGGTTTGGGGAGGTCACGGACAATATTCGAACCAAAACCTGGATATGTTGGGCCTTCCGCGTAGTGAACGGCGTGACTAACAAAACACGAACATAGAAAACAGATCTAGCAGTAAAAAATTTTTTGTGCTTATAGTTTACAACTCATGCTGATTACATATCTTTGTGACGCAGTTGAATCATCAGCGCTAACTAAATCATTCCTGGAAAAACAATTACAGCGCAGAACTACGTCTGCAATCGGGAACTTGTACCAAGAACTTTAATATGTCCGACCGTCATTGAATACTCGATAAGGACCACTCCTCTTTCCAGAAGAATGTCTCATCAACTATTGTAAAATTACACTGACTATAAGACGCCCTACTTGCTCGTTTTGTGCTCTTGTTTTTCTGTGCGTGCAAATAGTACATTCTTATAGGGATCCGAAAGAACACCTAATTATTCGCTTTTCAATGTCAATTCCCGTCTGAGGTTATAGGAGTGTTGACTTATAGACTTTGGTACTTCCATGAAATCGCTAATAGAGCACTGCCTTTGCAAACCCAGCAGTTGTTGCCAATCGCTGCGGCAAGGAAGGGCACAATATTTGTGTAGCCGGCTCGTAACTAGTTTAGTTCCGCACAGCTGTGTGCTTAACGATCATTCGTCGTGTCATTACAGAAAAGGGAAGCAGTTATCAATATAAAAGACACTAACCAACAGCTTGCTAATCATGGAGAACTTCAAAAAGCGCGATACAACGCTTAAAATGCATGACATTGCTTTGTCATCGATGAGACAAATATCTGGTTTCCTGAAAACTCAATAATTCCGGCATAATCGCACTGCTTACTTTTGTACAATGTTCTTCAAGCTCCAAAGTTGCTAAAAATCCAAGGTTACCTAAAGTCGATGAATCAGCTTTTTTTAATGCAAAGGCTGTAGCGACAAACACTTAGCGATATTGTTTTGATGTGTTCCACGTACGCACTGTTGGCTCATTTCAGTGTAGCCGTAATGTCAGAATATCGTTTTGGAGCTTAGAAAACCTTAGAATGTAATTGTTGTAACACAAGAGGAATTTTTCATGCTCGTGAAGATGTGTGAATATGAACGAGCAATTAAAACGCTACAACAACAAATATAATGATTAGTATCAACCCTCTCAACGGTTTACAGTCTCATCGTTGCTGGGTGGTGTTCCTGGGTGTCGGGCTGCGATGTACACAGGGGTGAATTCATCCCCACGGCAGGGTCTTCCAAGCTGAGAAGAAGTCTGGCGTTTCGAAAAGGAAGCCCAGCTAAGAGTAAACCAATACGAATACCAGGATTCACCACCGTCCTGGTATCAAACTAGTCGCATGATGGCAAATCTCCTTCTAGAACCGCAAGTGCAGCGACTGCCTGTGACGGTGAAGACCTGGGGCAGACTTTGACCAGGCTGAACTTGGGATTCCAGGAAACCACAATGGCCTAACCAGCAAATCTCCGAAAAAATGGAGATTATGCTGGCGCCCGCACAACCAGTGAGGACAGGCCATTGAAGTATCAAGTATGAAGTAACATATGTGGTATTCTATCATAAAAGTGTTGTAACAGTCGCGTAAAATTTATTACGCGTTCATTTCACAAACTTAGGGAATATACTGGTATGTTGACATGAAGAAATTATAGTATAATCGATGATGGAAAGTGGAGACGCTTGGGGAATTCACGAATTACAAACTCGGATGAATGGGTGGCGGAAAGTTTCTGGTCGGTTGCCTATCGGCTGAGTTTGCGGTGACAAAAAGATTGGCGACATGGCTAGACTACTATTCTTCACATAGGAGAACCTGTAGATGGAAAATCTAAAGAGAAGCGTCAACAAAGTAGTTCACAATTTAAGAATTGCATAGGAAGATGTATACATGCTGTTCAATTAGCGCTAAAGTTACTATCCTAACAGAAGGACCAGAAACATAGGCTTTCAAAACTTCGGTTTCCTTTGCGATTAAAGCGACAATCTTAGAACTAACCGAAAAGGCGATTGTTTTGTGGTCGTCTATTTATTGGCGGCGTTACCTCAAACTGATTTTTCTAATCTCACATGCTCTTATTCATGTTGTGCAAACTCTGCTTCAATATAACTTTAGTGATGCTGAGATATTTGCAAAACTCTGGACCGCAGGTGCCTATGGTGGGGAACGAACGCGCTATTGTCCTTTTCCGGGGAGTAGCGCGCTCACCACCACACCATGCGGGTCCTTCGTTTCGCCTGTCTCTCAGCTAGTTCTATTGATCTTTTGCCATCAGCAATCACCCGTGAGCGGGATTGATCTGGGGGGCCCAAATCGGCAACGAACCCAGTTAAGCTGAGGCTGCAGTTATAATCACAATTTTGACTTATTATTTACTGCCTACTCTTTTTTTAGCGGCAGGTTATGCGTTGCGAAATATAACTTTAGTGATGCTGAGATATTTGCAAAACTCTGGACCGCAGGTGCCTATGGTGGGGAAAAGTTCCAATTGGGAAAATTTGGGAGAAAAAAATTGTGATTATAACTGCAGCCTCAGCTTAACTGGGTTCGTTGCCGATTTGGGCCCCCCCAGATCAATCCCGCTCACGGGTGATTGCTGATGGCAAAAGATCAATAGAACTAGCTGAGAGACAGGCGAAACGAAGGACCCGCATGGTGTGGTGGTGAGCGCGCTACTCCCCGGAAAGGACAATAGCGCGTTCGTTCCCCACCATAGGCACCTGCGGTCCAGAGTTTTGCAAATATCTCAGCATCACTAAAGTTATATTTCGCAACGCATAACCTGCCGCTAAGAAAAAGAGTAGGCAGTAAATAATAAGTCAAAATTCTGCTTCAATAGTTTCACTTCCTGATTTTGTCAATTGTGATATTTTATCATTGCTGAATCTCTTGCATAGAGGGATTCCCGGCCGATTAGCAGGCAAGCACGTTCTCAGGTGACGAAGAGTAGTTACTTATTTATATGTTCCTATGACCCGATCTTGTGAGCTGATGCGAGGTTAGTATAGTTTGTTGTTGTTGTCGGTTGTTGCTACTGGTTGTTGTTGTTGGTTTTTGTTGTTTTGTTGGTTTTTGGTGGTTGTTGTTCAAAAAAATCAGTTCATAAGAACGTATAAATAAACATATCGATTGCTTATGGCAAGGCTTGCAGAAAGTCAGTCTTTTGAGTTATGGAGAGGGGTTGGTCGCGGACCAAAAGCGACCGCATGTTTTCCTGAGACGCAGCTGGATACAGAGGATGGACTCCCTGTTTCTGCTGTGCCGATTTGGCACATACACTCTGTATTTACGAGGCGTAATCATGCACGCGTGTGTGGGTGCGTTCTAGTTTATGAGGATTGTAGTCTACGAGTCAATTCGGCCAAAAGTCTGCAATGAAGTGAAATGGAAGTATATGGGAGGCGGTTAGGAGTTGCCTCCAACAATTAAGCACCTCTCATACCCCGGGAAAGACTGGCAAGCCGCCCATGAGTATACGCAGCCCCACGTTACGAGCTCAGCAAGCTATACATGTGTATCAAACACTAAACGTAGTAAGCTAATTGCATCTCACTCCCCTGATTTCCCAGGTAGCCCACAATATAACAGCGCTTGGTAAGACAGCTATGGAGAGCCTTCTAAAATATCACTGCCATTCGATGCTACAAAAATCTCGATGCACTAGGATGATGAACTGCACAGACAACACACGATCACTTGCATTTGAGTCCTCGATAGACCTGTTCATGCATACAACAGGTATAAGGCACGGCGTCATCGGACTGGCTGAGCCGAGTATGACATTGGAGAAGAACTGTTCCCTCCGAATATGCCAAAATAGGTAGTCGGCGTCCATTCTAAATATTAACAAGCGTAATCGGACGTTTATGGTGTAAGAAATATGAATCAATACTGGTCTTCATAATTCTCGTCATTTACACCTCTACGTTAAGCCACAACGAAGCCAAAATCGGGAGGTTTGTTATGGACTAACACCAGTTCTACAGAGAAGAATTTACATTCTATAAATTTATCACAGGAGATTTCATCGCTAAGATTGGACCAAGAGGAACGTCGCATTGGAACCCACGGATTAGAACAGAACGAAAGGATGACCGGCTATCTGAGTTAATCATGACGACCAAGACCATCCATGGTAACTCGCAATTCCAGAAGCCCCATCCTCAACGCTGGATGTGGGAGTCTCCCAGTGGAGAGTACCGTAAGGAAACAGACCACATCATAGTAAAGCGAAGGTTTTGCCAAAACGATGTTGCTGTTGTCTCAAAATTGTGCACGGGATCATACCATCACCCTTTCGTGCAAGATTTTATTTCTCGCAGAAAGGAGAAAAAAGCCACTGAATTCAAAAAACGGAATCCTAAAACAACATAAACTGGATTTAATTCATTTGTCGGTTGTTGGGACATGCCGTTCTCAGTAACACCGACGAAAAATACAATCAGCTTATTAAAGATCTTCATGTTAGCGCTGTGAAAGTTGATAGTGCTAAAGTCACCAAGAGACGTCTGTCTCCAGAAACGCTGTAGCAGATACGCAAGCGTGGAATCGCACGAGCTGCAGGCAACCGCGAACTAACGTCCGAACTTGCAAAACAATGCAGACAGGCGATAAAAGAAGATCTTAAAGAGAGAAGAGAGAAGAGAAAGATAAATGGTTGAAACTACAGAGGCTGGGAAAAGTATTCGCAAACCCCACCGAAACTTCACCAGCTGGAGAACAGATATGATTGCACACCAAAGCCCTGACCGAAAAGTGACAGCCCCAATAAAAGCAACGGAAGAAACCATTTGCGATAGATACTCGAGACTATTGGAACAGCCACGTCACCCTGCTCTCAAACGAAATAAACGTAGATGGATATGTAGTACCATCGGTTCTCCTTTCCGAAATCCGTCATGCCATTTCGCCGCTGAAAAATCGAATAGCTCCACGTCCGGAGAGGATAAGGTCTTAACACCTGAAGAACTATTCGCCAGTCTTCATAAACACACTGACTCGGCTCTTCACACGTTAGCTGTCCAATACAAGGTCCCTACCTAGTAGAAGACCAGCAAGACTAGGCTATTGTTCAAGATGCGTGACCTCCATGATATCGGCAACCATCGCCCAATCTGCTTGTTGTCTATCGTCTATAAACTTTTCACTCGTGTGTTCTTAAACAGGATTGAGAAAAATACTGGACGAAGGGCAGCCATGTGTGTGAGCAAGCAGGGTTTCGGAAAGGATTTGGTATGATGGACCACATCTACACGATAACAAGACTCAATGAAGTATCGCGAGAGTACGAAAGACTGTTCTGCCTCACTTTCATCGATCTAAGGAAAGCTTTTGACTCAGTTGAGATCGAAGGAGTCATGAACGCCCTAGACCGCCATGGCGTTTTTTTTTCAAGGTGTAAAGCTTCTACATGAGCTGTATAAAAAACTTCACAATGAAAATATCTCTTTCCTATAACGGTATTGAGAAGGCCGTGAAAAGATGGGGCAGCCGAGGCAATACCATCTCACTATAATGATTTATGACACACGAGGTCATGTAAAATTGAAACGGGCTAACATGAAGTGAAGTTGAAGCCGTTGACATCATTTTTATAACGCCAAGCATTAGCTTAGGAGAACGACTGCTTAACAACTTTGGTAACACTTGTAGAAATATGGATCTTCAACTAATTCTAGTAAAAATGATGTTCATAAAGAACGAATTGGTTTTGTATACCTCATTCGCACTCAAAGGAACGAGTATCGCCGAGTGATCGAATAGTCTATCTAGGTCAGGAAATCACCATGATCAACGACTTATCTTCAGATTTTGGGAGAAGAAATCGAGCGGCTTGGGGGCCTTTAAGGAGCATCGAGGGTGTAGTGAAGAGAAAAAAACACGAGTACGTGCCCATCTATTCGATGCCTCGATTCTTCCTGGTTTAACCTATGCAATTGAAAACCAGGTCGTTACGTTTGCATGATGAAAGATCACTCAGCGTTATTGAACGCGCAGTCGAAAGGACGACGGTAGTATCCCCTATCACGCAAGTGAGAAAGGGTATCCGAACCTCCTCACAGATCAGCGGCCAAAAATCGAATGCGGTGTTCTATGCTTCATGTTGCATAAGATAAAGCTTTGCCTGACACATGATTTGCATGAACGACAACCGATGGACAGAAACTCGTTAGGGGCTGTATTCCTCGGGATCTCAAGTGCACAGTAAGAAGGCCACCTATCGGGTGGTGGGAGTTTTTCACAAAAGCCTAGAAGAAAGATACGGAGCTCAACGAATCGCTAGAGAGCAAAACTCACCAGGCTACTCTTGCACGCGGCAACTAGAATGGAAGGTTCACTGGCGCCCGCTCGTGGCACTCCCTCATCAGTGTGATAGAGGTGATGTGGAAAAGCAATAATGAAGTTTAGCTTTTCTACGGATAAGTGTTTCTTGAAGTCAAGCACAGCGACAGAATGCCACTTCACAACTCTGCTCCATCACCAACCATCTACCACGCAATCAGGTTTTCTTTCTGGTAATTATTAAATGTTGAGAATCGTATTTCATAAATCGACTTTCTTTTAACACTCTCGCGGCGATGCTTAATTCTCATTTGTTATGGACTGGACGACACATAATTCTCACCCATTATGGACGTGCTATTTTTCTGAAATCAATTAATATTGTTCCGAAAACTAGAGGACTACTTAGTTTGTGAATATGAGTGGATTGTAAAAAAGAAGATTGTGCGCTAATGTTCTATGAGAATGTATGATATTTCTTATGCCACTTACTATAGATTACTATGGTTCATCATACCAACACAACATTATTGTCGGCATGTGGAAGTATTTTGCACAACTTATCGATCTCTGTGTCAGCATTTTTATACCCCACACTCCGTACAACAAGCATTACTCTTTGTAGCAACGCTACTTTTGCTTCTGTCCACTTTTCTACTTCCCGCTCTTTTTCGTGCTTAAATTTCATATATAATAAAAGGTACGGATGAAGCAGTGAAAGTGATGTCGCCTATTACGAGCGCTGTGCTGGTTTGACACCATTCCGTAATTGACACAAGCTAAGAATACGTCCCTCCATCGTTTGGATGATCGTTCAAGAGGACAATTGCGTTTTTTTTAGAGTTCAGTTCACAAGCGAGTCTCATACTGTGATCTGCAAAATAACTGTACCTGCGTGTACAGCTGATCAACTTTGTTTACGAACACATCCGCTCAATGTGTACATGGTCGTCCTGAGGGACGTCTGCAATCTCGTGGAGTCCACTCTACAGTTCTTTTCGTCGATCTGTCGTCTGTTCTTTTCATTATATGACCGGCGCATCTATGTTTCGCTATCAATGCATATTCTACTGGATCCTGAAGATGTGACAGATTTCGAGACCAGAGCTTCGCATTCCGGCTAGAAGTTGCACGTGTCGGTCAAATTTCAGAAAACATCGTCCAAGCGCTCCATGGCTAGTGAGTAGAAGTCTTATGTGGTTGACGGATTAGCCCACGTCTCTGCTGCATAACGGAGTGGTGAGGGAGAATCGTTGAGCTTAAGAGATGAGCATGGTGCTTCGGGTCTGTTAGTTCGTCGGTGTTTCCTATGAGAGGCCCGAATGCAAACCGTGCTGCTTTATTTCTTATGTCTAATTTCTCCTCCATGTTTATTTCCTGTAATCAGTGACGCCCAAGGTACTCGGAGAAGGGAGTTTATTTAACCAGAGGACTATCCAGCACCATTTGTTCACCTTCACATCATTGGTTCTGAACCAGGTTTTCGTCCTATTGCTGCGCACTCCAATCGTTTTCACCGTTCCGCTGAGCTAAGTGAACATCGTTTCTGTTTTACTGGTACTTTTCGAGAAGATGACGATGTCGTTAGCAAAACAAAAAATTTGACTGGAATTTTCGACCAATGCGTACGCCCTTATGATCACAGTCAGGCTACTATGCACTTCATTGCGGCTGCGAACAACTTTGCCGAAATAATGTTGCCTTTTTTTAACTTTGCTTCTATGGGAATGGTAAGTAGTTGATCGAAAAAAGCTACACTTTTTGTGTTGTGGTTACGAGAGCAGTCCGCTAGAAGTCGTACGCAGGACATGTACTTCCCTTGGTCGACGTTTGCTGACAGAATTACGTTCGTTTAGATTTTGTCAAATGCTTTTGTATAGTAGGCGAAATGCGCGACAAGGCAGAAATGGTGATTTTGAGTGACTTCTTTGTTCCTGGACACGCTTATTATGTGGTCAGTGCGGAAGTTTTCTCGTCGGAATCCTTTTTGCTCAACTGGTTGCGCCTCATTCAAAGACCGTTATATGCGCTGTGTGACCAACTTTATGTGCAGCTTAAACAATATGTTCAACAAGAATGTCAGACTCTAGTTAAGAAGATTTCCTTGACTGATCGTCTTAGACAGAATGACCATGCGCAACGTTCTGGCATTCTGAATCACCAGTCTGGGATTCTTGTGATTCTTTCCTCTTCAAGGTAAGATATTACATGGGCTGCGAGCTGTGCATCTCTTTGTTTTCTATCACATCTCGAGCGTCATACGGAAGAATTCCGAGCTGTTTTTCTCTGGTGGTGGCTTTATTTTATTAAACGGTGATTGCAGAACGTAGGAGATTACTATGGAACCTTTTTTTTATCAACTAGACATCACAGACGGAAGTAGTGATAGTCTCATCTTCCCTAAAACCGACTTTTATTCAATCTCAGTACAAATAATCAATATTTTTTTGTGTTATTGAAGTGACATGTGAGGTTGGTATCAAATGTTAATTCGGCTAATGTTTCGACGTCTTCGTCTTTTCCAGAATTCTGCATAAAAGCTTAGTGCCGAGTGAGATTCTTTATTCTATCGGTGTTTCACTTTATTTTATTCACCCCGGTGCGGTAACGAACAGCCACTTAGGGCGGGCGACTACTTGTGGATCATCGACTCAAGTCAGCGTGGCTCTAAAGAGGACGAAAACGTCGAAACGTCGGCCTAATAGATGTTTCACACCAATCTCGAGCCCCATCTTCGTCCATATAGCGGAATGCTATAAACGCACTGATTAATTAATACGTGGGTTTAACACGTGCGACAATCCGTAACACTAGTGATTTTGGAAATCCTCGTTATGATGGAAGGTTTACGATTTAACCTAAACCACTATCTAGGTTGAGCGTTGCTCCATCGAGTTGTGGAGAACGGTGATTTTTAGCTATTACTGAATTGGTATTATTATTATTACTATTATTATTTTTGTTATTATTATTATTTCAATGACGCTGAGACATTTGCAAAACTCTGGACCGCAGGTGCCATTAAAAAGAGTAGGCAGTAAATAAAACTGTTAAGATTGTGATTATAACTACTATTGTCATTATTGTTATTATTATTAATATTGTTATTAATATTATTATACTGCACTACTAGCTACTACGAGAATCTAGTGATATACGGAAAATCAACGTTACTTAGAAGAAATATGTCAACCTTCTCACATTATTAGTTTTCTTTATAACTTTCATGTTATGTGCTCTATTGACAGCATGTCAAAGAGGCGAGTACCATTAGTTCTAAAAAATGTATACCTCTTGTTTTCATAGATGAAAGTGTGTTTCAAGAAGACATCATTTAAAAATAGTTCTAATATGTGTTTAATAAACCACTTAATGTGACACAGAGAAGAGCTTTCTTCCCACTCTGTCCCTCCGTTGGGCCGTTGGGTTATGTACTATTGTTACAGTGAGAGGTAACTAAAGGACGCGTGTGGCGCAGTGGTCGGAGGCGCCCTCTAGCAAACACGTGGGATCGATCCCCGCGCCCATGGCTCACCAAACCTTCCATCCTTCCAGGGTCGGAAAATTGGTGCCAGAGTTGTCTGGGTGGATAGCAGCACTGGCTCGATGCATGGGTAGGCCACTGCCAGTCATTGTATTGGCTAGATATGCATTCAGTCACCTCCAAATGCTGCTTAATGAAGTCGAATGCATGGCACATCCCTCAGTAATTGATCAATGCCCACGCTTCATCTCTTGAAGCTGAAGCTTTAAAGGGGCGCGTGTAGCGCAGTGGTTAGAGGTGCTCTGCAATAGTACCGAACCTGTCTAGGAGGATAGAAGAGCTGGTTTGATACAGCTGCAGGCCACTGCGAGTTTATAGGTCAAATATGCTTTCGGTCACCTCTAGCGATGGTCGAGGAAGTATAACGCGTTGTGCATCCCGCAGGGTTTTGTCACCGCCGAGAGTACTTATACTTTTTTTTATCAACGATTACTACGTGTGGTAGCAATGGTCTAGTTCCTGTTTTTTTCTCTTCTTATGTAGCGTATGTAGTCCAGCTTTGTAATAGAGGTGTTCTTGAAGCTCGTACAAAATGAATGCGATCCTACGCAAGGTTTCTTTAGAGCTGCGCTGCTGAGAAAACTGGAGCCAATTCTCTCACGCAGAGCAGCGTTGTGATTAACAAAAATTTATGTCTTGTTTTGCATCAAGCAGATTCGTTACCATCACCTTATTGTCATCTCAAAGGTATGAAAGCATTCGTTGCACAACAAGTCGTGATAATGATCAATGGTGCTTTCGATGTTTCCCCCTTTTCATGTCCTAATGAGTGGAGTTATTTCCAACTTGGGTAATTATCGGTCTTTTGGATCTTCTTTTTTTGTCGCTTATTATGGTGATTAGTTTGCTTTTTATTTCAGCTGCTTTGTAGCGAGTTGTCATTGGAATTAAGTGATAACTTGTCACGAGGATTTAACGACGAAGTATTAAAAACTTTATTTGTTTCAAAAATGATCTTTACCGTGCGAATGAAACCTATATTTTCAGCTTTCTCCGCTAACGTTGTGAAAATACTTGAACAAACCAACTGCCTGTGAATGTGGTCCGTTTCAAAGTCTGAGGAAGGCGAAATCCGACAAGACGTTGGACATTGTTAAACACAACTATTGTATTGACATCTCTGCTTATTAAGAATGGTCTACTTATAAAATATAGATAGACAAATTTATTAATGTCGATTTTAATGAAAAGTCACCCTGAAAATTCATACAACTATAACTATTTTCTTCTGTATTTCAATGATCTCTTTCGTTAGCCGTGGGCCAGCCGACGTAAGTCGGCAAACGACAAAATTATACTTATCCTCACAAATATCTTGATTCAGGCGGTAAACTTCCAGCATATGGTGTCGCATGGGTGCATATCATCTTTATATACGTAGATTTTTGCTCTCAAATGATGTAAGTGCAGCTATAAAACGCTGCTTAAGAAGGGCGGGTCTAGAAAAATTCGGTAAACGTAGTTGAAATGCCACCGAGTAATCCTAGGTGCCAACTAGTTCGTAACCGCCTATATGACCGTCTATGTGCAACGCAAAATTGCATAGTTTGCCCTGATGGTAGAGACGGTGATTACATGAGCTCGGGTACAGTTTATCTGATCTCCTGTAAGACGTGCGGAGACGAATACATTGGCGAAACGGGCAGACCCCTCTGTGTCCGCATAAAAGAACACCTAGTCGGCAAACGTAAACCAAATACCCCACTAGGCACGCATAGGACCCAGAGACATAGCGGGGAGGACTTTGAAGTACGTGTCACGATCCTCGCGCAGGAATCGAGAACACAAGCGCGCAAAACTCTCGAGGCGTTCTGGATTAACTCCAGAAATCCGAAAATGAACCGCAGGGAAGAATGCCTTATTATCACGCGTGATATTGGGCAGTATATAAGGCTGTTATTTTGATGGGAGGGGGCATATTACGCTTCCATGTGAACTCAGTGCGGTTGGTCTCCACGTGACATATTCAGTGGAAGACTCCTAGAAAGCGGTGAGTGTGCAGAGCTGTGTTCAATGTGATTGAAATCTTGGTTCAGCGTTTTCTCTGGTTGGTTGTGAAGGTGTTTGGCCGAATAGATTGCTGTCAACTTGACCTTTCCAGGCTCTGAGGAAGGCGAAATCCGCCGAAACGTCAGTTTGTTCGTGAATGAAGAATGAAGATGACACCTCGTGTTTGCTCAACAAGAATACGAAGAATTGCTTGATCAATACTGAGGTTAATAGAAAGACGGACGTGGTAGATTTTTGCATTCCTGTCTTCGATGCAGCCTTCGTGCTTCACGTTGTTCAACTAAATTCGGTTCTGCCTCTAATAAAGAGGTTTCACGTCTTCTCTAGACAACTTCTTCTCTGGATAACGTCATCAGGCAATTCATGCTGCTCTCCACAAAAACTGCTTTAAAAGAGCTTCTTAGACGGAGACATTGGATGATAGGACAGATATGGAAAGGCTGATGAAGTCATAGGTCTATTCTAGACGCCTTTAACCTAGGAGAACTATGGCGGCCGTTTGTGTTTACAAGGTCAGCATGACTGTAAACATCGTTTAATTTTAACCCATAATTAATTGAATGGTTATTATTGTGGAGATGTGGTACAATCCATGTCGTGTACATCACATCCGCGAGCTATGCGTAAGACAATGTTGAATCACCCTGTATAGGCTTCGTGAGACTCTACAGAGAACACAGCAACCACTGCAAGGTCTTAACTACCCATTTCAACGATACATTTGCTCCAAACGAGCGCTTGAGCAATTCCACGTTAACACTCTCAATTTGGAATAATGAACAGGCTGTGTAGGTGTCCGAAATGCAAGGTTGAACAAAGCCATCCATGCTTATTAAAAAATTTAAAAACAATTTAGTCGAAGTTGAGGATCTCCCAATAGGTCCTACCACCACATATCAGCGTCGTAGTCAATCGCAGATTTCCCATAACCGATGTCTTTGTTAAACCTGAATACTCACAGGTGGGCCACTATTTCTTTCACGCAAGGTCACATAAAGGAGAAGAAGTGGCAAAATTAATTAAGCAAATACCACGATCACCGTTAATAGGATATGTTCATTGTCTTTGCTTTTTGAAAGTTGTCATCATCGGGAACATCAGTGGGTACCATGGAAGCCGAAATTTTGGAAATCACTAGGAAACTCGACGTTCCAGGAACGCTCAAGCATCTATGAAGAAATGCAGCTGCTTAAGCTGAAAATATTTCCCAGTTTACGTCAAATAGTGGAAAGTAAAAACCATAAAGATGATTGGTGAACCTCGACAGCTTCATCCTTTTTTTTAAGGTGGGCCAGACACATAATGCGAACAAACGATGGTATCACCTGTATCATCTGTCACCGTATTGATAGCTAAATTGATAGCAATTAGGCACCACTAAAATTCCATTTCCTCCCGTCGCTTGCAAGAATAACGGAATAATCCTGTGGGTTCTGCTCGCTCTGGGGACGCACTAGGCAACATATCTTTCTTCTAGGGTTTTCATGAAGTACTCTGACTATCGGGTTGTTGGTTTTCCTACTGTACGCTTGACAACTCCAGAAATTCACTTGCTCACGGCTATTATCCATCGGTTGTCGTTTGTACGCATTATGTGTCTGGCCTACCTTAAAAAAAAAGGGATGAAGCTCTCGGCGTTCACCAATACGTGAAGGGATGCACCATGCGTTCGACTTCATCAAGCATCGTTTGGAGGTGATCAAATGCATATATGACCTTAATAATGACTCGCGGTGTCCTACCCATTTGTCGAGCCAAAGCTGCTTTCCTCCCAGACAAGTCTGGTGCCAATTTGCCGACCCAGGAGGGATGGAAGGCTTGGTAGGCCAAGGGCGTGGAGATCGATTCCACGTGTGTGCTACAAGGTGCCTCCGACCACTGCGCCACACACTCCACCTTATCTTCGATAATTTAGGATGAAGGACGGAGTCTTTGATTTTCGATCGCTGATGTGGTCGGAGTTTCGCATCCCCTCTCTCACTTTTGGGATACCTGATAGTCCTAGCATGGTCCTTTCGACTGCGCGTCCAATAACGCTGAATGGACTTTCTTCCTGCCTTTGGAACGACCAGTTTTTTTGACGTATACGTAAAGCAAGGGGAAAATGCTGGAGCCGAAAAGAGGGCACAGCAAACTTCTTTTCGAAAGAAGACAGCAATTATTATCAGTGACAGACGCCGAAAATGCAAAAGTTAGAAGAGCTTCTACAGCGACCACTGGAATTCTTCAACTACGAGGGCAAGGTGGCCGCTCTGCGGCCCCAAGATTGAGCAGTCGCTGTACCTAGTAGGGAAGTGGCGTGCGTAGCGCAAAGATTAGAGGTTTCATGCACCACACAGATGGTTGTTGGTCTCGATCCTCCGCCTCAAGGGTAACTAAGCCTTCTATCCTTCAGCGGTCGCAAATTAATATCAGATTCGGCTAGGAGGAGAGTAGCACTTACCACTTACGTGATACCGGTAGGCTATTGCAAGCTACTGCATAGGCCGGATATTTATTCCTTCACTTATAACGATGCTTAGTGAAGTCAGTTGCATGGTGCATCCGTCAGGGATTGATCAACGCCGAGATCTTTATTCCTTATTTTTTTAACTAACAAGGTAATGGACCAACAAAGTATTCTTCAATCAGTTTGGTGGCCACGCCGAGTTTTTTGCCCTATCATATCACGAGAAATTGATGCTGCGCACAGTTTTCCAATTCATGGCATGCTATCTTTTCGATAAGAAACCGCACACTGACAGTCGTGGTAAAATCAGACTTAGCTTCAAGACAAGTGTCACTCGTCATCAGCACCTTAATTCCGTTTTTTCATACTTTATTACGATAATGTGCACTTTTCTCTCAGTGGAAAAACATCTATGTTGTTGTACATGAAAGGAGACCTACCCGAAAGCGGCAACACTCGCCCAACATTACTGTTACCTCTTCTCGTCTGCAAGCTCTTCACTCCATTTATCCATAAACACGGTGGATAGAACAATTGAAGAAGTAAAGCCATACAAGAAAGTAGATATTCGAGAGTGTTAAGCGCGACGGATTATGTCCAGACGATAAAGGATAATACTGAACTATTATATTACGCAAGTACCAAATGCCGTTTTATCCTACTTTCACGGACTTAATAAAAAGCTTTTGATTCGTTTGAAATAGAAGCAATAATGGACGTTCCAATCATGGCAACCCCTCTCAGCAAATAGTTAGTATTTTACTAGCTTATGGCAATTTCACGTCTTCAATTTTATGATCGTTTAACATTGAGGTAAAGAATGGAATGAGATATGATGATGACGTCTTTTGAAAAATATTCAGCTCCACTCCTTAGAAAGATAAGAGAAAAAATAATAGGATAGAAAAAGAGTGAAAGACGATAGCTAACAACTTCATTTACTTGACCATTTAGTTACACCACGCAGCACTCCGGCAGAACAAGTCCTGGTAGATACCGCTTTGAGTTAAACCGA
>JADANN010000119.1:0-130000 GCA_018806985.1 Angiostrongylus vasorum | reverse complement strand
TCATATAATGTTTACTGGGATATTTTTTGTATAAGGTTTGTTAAGAAAAAAAGGGAATCCATAGAGCATATCGAAATCAATATTTTGACATTTTGATGTTGGTTGAAAAAGCCGTCCGAAGATTAAATCACAGAAACTAATGACTTTATAGAGATGACGGTGTCTAATTGCTAATCACTGGGTATACCGATGAAGACCTGGATATCCATCCAATCCGAGAAATTAAACACTCACCTTATAGTAGTAATAACAGCGGCTACGTAGCGCGTAATTAATACTGGATTGCTTTCATATTGAATGTCATCATCTGTCAAGTGATTAATAAATGTGATAATCTTCTCGGGTCCATCAAAGCAATGTTTATTTTTAGTCCTTCATTCTTTTTTTTTAACTCTTAACCTTTAGGACGGGAGCTATTCATCATTTCATCACTGAATCTGATGACAACGGTGTCGAAAAAAGGTACGTAACTATTGTTCTTTTCTTTCAGTTTCTTAGGAAAACTGTCAGATCATTGACTCATAAAGACTACTCTGCTGACTAGTAATCCAATCTATTATGTCGTTGCCGTCTGATTCTAAAAAATTGAACATATAGACTATTTTTTTGTTGAGCTTATAGGAAAGCGAAGTAAGAAGTCGATACTTCCACAACTTGGAACAGCGAATTTATTAACGAAAACTCAAAAGGAGAAGAGTATTAGCGATCATAGTAAGCAGTAATCTAATAAAACCTATTTGAATACTGCTCATTTCTTACTAGTTCGTAACGGAACACACATTTAAGTCAGTCAAGAAACGAAATCTGGATTAACGTCGTCTAATTCCCTGTCATCGTCAACGGCAACAACAACGACAACAACAACGATAGCACGACCGATGCTATCTGCACGAAAACTACACGATCGCCTACTATCGATTCACCACCACCAACAACAACAACAACAACAAACCAGTTAGATAAATTTCTTTATGAGATGCTTATAGCAATATTGGATTATTTGTCATGTTCAGCTCTGAGAACATTTGCCTCTTTTGGAGGTGCTAAGGATGGCATCACTAACATCTGTTGCGTCACCGGCGGCGACGATATCACCAATAGCGACGGCACCACTAATGACGATAGAATCACTAACAATGATGGCAGTACTAATAACGAATTAAGCGAAGTCATCAAGTTACCTGATAAAATTCGAGAAACTACTACTCTTGACCCCAAACCAAGGTCATTTTATAATTTCATTAACGCTTTTCCTCTCTAAATGACTATAATAAAAAATAAATAATAATAGACAATGCGTTCATCAATCTCCTAGCTATGCTCATGCATTTCTACCCCTATTCGTAGCATCGCAGACACTATTGAGTGCATATTTGGTTCATATAGTATTAGCTATAGTGACTTGTACAGCCTACTGGCGTACCAAGATGCTGTTTCTATCGTCCTCGAGAGGTCTTGTACTATTATGCCAACCGTAGTGGTATAAAAAAATATGGTTTGACCGAGGCGCGGAACCGAACCAACGACCACTTGCGTACTGCAAGGCACCTTTACCAATTGTACTGCCCGCACTAGAATTATCATGACGATTTCAAAATCTCTATAAAGA
Source organism: Angiostrongylus vasorum (assembly GCA_018806985.1). Taxonomy (NCBI): domain Eukaryota; kingdom Metazoa; phylum Nematoda; class Chromadorea; order Rhabditida; family Metastrongylidae; genus Angiostrongylus; species Angiostrongylus vasorum. Next base: position 128,391 of record JADANN010000119.1, on the reverse strand, counting down.
TCTCCCAATAAATCTTGATTACATTCTTCCCTCTGTGATCCCTTTTCTCTACGCACACCAAGTGAAACGGCAAATCGAAAACGAAGTTTTCCAGTTAGGTGTTCCTTTATGACAACATAGAATTTTCTACCCATTTTGCCATTATCATTTATAGTCCTAAATAACACTCGCCGTTTTTAGCCAGAACTCAAGAAACGTTCTACTTTTTTCGCTGGAGCAATATCGTGTTCTTCAATGATTGTCTTCGTACTAATTGACGTCATTGAGCCTTTGATGATAGTTTAAATTACTGACACCGATTTATCCAAGCCTGTACTTTTTAAAGCATTTCTTAGTGGTATTTCTTATACTCCACTCGTTATGAAAGAGAAATTAGACCTTTACTCTAACAGGAGTTGGTTGAGGTAGCCGTTTTCGTGAATGACTTCTTATTGAACACATAACTAGTTTTTTGTTACTACTGGTTTGTAGACAGCATAAATCATTGAATAAAGCTCTCGGCGTTGATGAATCCCTGAGGGATGCGCCATGCATTCAACTTCATTAAGCATCGTCAGAGGTGACTGAATGCGTATCTGGCCTATACAATGACTTGCGAATCCCTACCGATGTACCGAGTCAGTGCTGCTATCCTCCCAGTCAGATCTGGTATTAATTTACTGAATTCGGAGGAATGGAACCCTTGGTGAGCCTGGGACGTGGGATCGAAACCCTGCGTATTGCAAGGCTCCACTAACCACTTCACCACACGGTAGTAAATCCCTATTTCTCTGCCTGCGTTAGATCTCTTCTTTCCGTTCCTCTCTTCCAATACACGCATTGAAAACCATTCGAAAACATGTTTCTCATAAATGCCTACATTGCATATGAAATTTAAGCACAGAGGTAATATTTTTTATGTTATTTGAACTCCATTCCACAACTGACTCTTCAAGAAAACTTTCGCTTTAATCGAGATTCTTCAGAACGGTCGAGCATCAAAGAGAAGATACTCAACACTTTCTGAAGAGAAATCGTATAGAAACGTCTACACAAACACAAGTTAGTTGATGATTTTTGCAGAAACTTTCAACAATATTTTGTACTGTAACCTAATCAGTTAATGGAACTTCTATCATAAATATGTTTTCTCCTACTATGTATTCATTTATTTGCTAGCGGTTCAAGGGCGGATCGTTCGGTTTAAGCGCTTTAAAACGTATAACTTCATTTGGAAATGAAATTCGTAGTGTTTTTATTGACGTTATTCTGTTATGGAGTGATCTGTTCTTACATAAGACAAAATAAGAAGCAGTTAAGCAGCTGATATGATGCTCAGTGTGATTAAATAATAGCGAATTGGACACTAACACCAATAATCAGCTATTTACCATATGAACTTATTGAAGCGAAAGTACACTGTTATCGGAATTGCTAAACCCTCCACTATTAACCGATATTTAATAAGTAGTTAATTATACATAATGTTCAAAATTAGCTCGCACCACACTGAGTGCAGTTGTTTTCCTCAAAAAACTGACGACATCACACGACACTAATCACTCCGAATATTCGAAAACGGAAAGTGCAGGATTAAATTCAGAAATCAAAATTGCATAGATACATAACGGAAGCCTAAGTCTTATATAATTTGAATGTTATGGATCTTTCAGTTTCTATCCGTGTGTGTGTGTGTGTGTGTGTGTGTGTGTGTGTGTATGTGTGTGTGTGTGTATGTGTGTGTGTGTGTGTGTGTGTGTGTGTGTGTGTGTGTGTGTGTGTGTGTATGTGTGCATGTGTGTGTGTGTGTGTGTGTGTGTGTGTGTGTGTGTGTGTGTGTGTGTGTGTGTGTGTGTGTGTGTGTGTGTGTGTGTGTGTGTGTGTGTGTGTGTGTGTGTGTGTGTGTGTGTGTGTGCATGCGTGTATGTGTGTCTGCATATATATATGTGTGTGTATTTGTACATGTGCTTATGTGTACACGTTTTTGTGTGTGTTTTGTATATGTACATGTATGTTTTACATATAAAAAATATGTATATATATATATATATATATATATATATATATATATATATATATATGCATGGATCTAAACACGTGTAACGGCGTGTGTGTATTTTTATTTGTATGGATGTGTGGGTGACCTGTTTTTGCATATGTGCATGTTTTTAAGTAGCATCGTGGCAAAATAAAGTTTAAGTAGACGTGTAAACGGGTACGCAACTTTAAATGAATAGCTCAAATAACAGATAAAGCTCTGGGCGTCGATCAATCCCCTGAGGGATGCGCCTTTCATTCCGCTTCATTAAACATCGTTAGAAGCGATTGAATACATATGTTGTCTTTACAATGACTCGTGGTGGCCTATCGACGTATTGAGCTAATGCTGCAATACAAGTCTGGTACCAATTTGCCCAGCCGGAGGCATGGAGGGCTTGGTGAGCCAGGGGCATCGGGATCGATCCTATGTCTATTGAAGTGCGCTTCCGATCACTGCGCTACACGTCCCTTTAAATAGAACATTAAAAAAACCTTCAACCTTCTTCCTATAGTTTTGCGATTGATATTCGTTACCAAATCAATTTCTATAGTTAATGAAATTTTAATCCTTGAAAAACTATCCGTTTAAAATCCCAAATATGAAGAATGACAGTAATGAAAGAAATAAAGTGCACAAGAATGTTGTCTGAAACTGTAAAAATGTGGTCTCTGCTGAAAAACGCGCCTACTGCAAGCACCTAATGAAGTACTTTTTTAACAGTTACTTATACTGAGAAGCCAATAAGAAAAGGTTTTAGACACATTTACAAACAGTGTCAGTTTTTTCAACAACTGTTAGCAACGTTTCGAAAACATAAGTAATCGTTATTTTCAAGTCGATGAGAAATAAATTGGTTTATGGTTTCGGCTAGACGTAGTATGGCAATGTCAAGCCACTTTAATGGTTAAGACGCGAACTGCGAAAACTGTCCGGTGCTCAAGAAGAAAATCACACTTCTCTGTTCGCTAAGATAATATGCCTTCCAACGATTTACCGCCTCATCGTGGCTGAAAGGTGTTCCTGGGTGTCGAGCTGCTGTGTGCAGCGGAGGGATTCGTCCCCCCCCGCAAGGTCTCCCAAGCTGAGGAGTCCGGCGTTTTTATCAGGAAGCCTAGCTAAGAGTAAACCAAACCAGGATCCACCACCGTCTTGGTATGAAACTAGTCCCATAGTGGAAAATCACTCTCTGAGCTACAAAGGCGGCGATTGCCTGTAGCGGTGGCGACCTGGGGGCAGGCTTTCATCAGGCTGACCTCGAGACTCAAGGGAACCACAATAACTAAACAAGCAAAACTCCAGAGAAGTAGAAATTATGTTGGGGTACGCTCAACCAGTGAAGACGGTGCATCCAAAGATCCATTTAAGTACTATGACTTGTTTTTTTCGGTAAATATTTGTAAATTTCAATGGTTTTTATTTCTATTAATGGAATCTGCTTTGGGTCAAGATAAGTTTTTTTGAAGACGGACGCATAAATTACTATAATTTATTTGATATCATAAATTATTACCAAAAATTCATGTCGTCGCGAAAGTATTGACCTGTGCTAAAGTATTCCATCACTACAATCTTAACCAACGCATTTAACCACTGTGGTTCACCTCACAGCCCTTCTCATTGCTGAAATACATATAGAGGTGATGGAGATCATGAAAATTAAAAATAACGTTGACTTTTTGTTTGCTGTCTATTAGTACGTTTCACACCAGTGTATGATGTGAAATACAACTACAACGATGCTGAGATATGTGTAACACCTGGACGCCACGCCAGATTCGAGCCCGCGACTACTGTTTCCGGTGGCTCACGTGCTAGTTCCCTACCTAATAGTGACATCAGCAACTACAAGTAGTATGATATCTGCATTGTGTTAAATATTACGTATTGAACAATTATACATCAACTCATAGTGAACGCCATCAATTGAAATAGAAACCACTAGGACTTACAGAGCTCAGTCAAGACGATTTTCAAAGTTTATCAAGATTAATTTCTCATTTTGGAATCTATGAAAATGAATTTCTAAGTTCCTAGAGCACAAAACCCTCTCTACCCTTCTTCATCGAGAATTCTGTGTAGAATAACGTAGCAGCTGAACAGGCTGGATTTTATCAAGTAGAACGTGAACACATCGTCAGTCTTGACAGTTGGTATGCTTAAGCTGAAAAAATTTAAAATTTCTCTGTATTGAATCAAAAATGCTTTTAAATACACTCAGTTCTTCATAAAAGGAAAAAATGGAAGCCAAAACTATTGGCAGCTATTGAACAAATCGAATGGTCGTAAACTGTTTGACATTGAAAGCGTAAATGAGATTCCAAGCACCTATCCATTGAACTCAGTGCACACCATTGTGATCGGGTTTAGAAGCACAATGTGTGATCCAGCGATGATTTAATTCGAAAACTGCAATTCTAAGGAAATGTACGGCACTTTGGTGATTAATAGAAACCATTAAAAAATATTTTCACTTTATTTTTACGTGTTCTCATTTATATTATAAAATAGCGGATGTGTATATCAAAACAGTCAGGGTTGTGCTTCTTAACCGCCCTAGCTATGCTAAATTTCATAAGCAAATGAACACTTTCTATACAATTTCATTCATTTTTTTTCTTTAAGGAAGAAGCAACAACTACAAACACTCATTCTACGCAAGTTGATTGTTATGGTGAAGGACGTAGTACACAAACGGATCCCTATCCTATTGTTGTAAATCTACCACGATGCAAAAAACAGCGAAGTGGCTGTCAATATGGAAGATGTAAGCTAGTTTAATATAGCTTAGAGAAAAACAAAGGAAGGACCTTAGTCGCTGTAGTAACAACACGTAAGACCACAGAAATGTAACCGCCTGTTCGAAGCGCATCTGAGGTTCCGAGTTTTGTTTATATAACAGCACCCTTCCGGTTTATTTCATATCACACCTTGCCATAAAAAATAACAGGCAGCAAACAGAAGATATGACAGTAGCCCAATTCATTCCCTTTCATTTTGTACTGTATAGCTGATGTTTTGATGGATTTTATAGATATGAATGATTGAATCTCAACAACTTAACACTATTTGCGTAGCATGAAGAGGTACCGACTTTTGTCATTCAGTAAGAGTTTAGGAATCTTATGAATATGCAACAGATAGGATGCAATCCCCTCATCATCCCTGTAAGTGTTGTTGAGCCCAAAAATTGACTTTAAAACCTTGTAGATTCAGTATTTTCTTTTAAACTTTTGTTTAAAGGCTTGATTTTGCTTATGATGCGACCACATTCAAACTCTATGATATTTCTGAAGCAACTTGCGTTTCTAGAATTGTACATAGGATTTTCGAATGAATAAGAGTAACTTTTATCAGATTGAAGAGCGTGAGGCATTGTACCAAGTGATTGAGAACGCCTTAGGCGAGACAATTGACCGATACTCACGACTTCGTACTAATCAAATTATTGCTAATAGTGCTCGAAAGCAGGTAACAAGTCATTATTTCCAAAATGTACTAGAAAACAAAGCGGAATTTTTGTGCATAATACACAGATATGTGATTTCAGGGCCAAATTTGGCGTGATGCAAAGGATTTCATTGCTAATCAGCTTGTTCCTCAGTCCATTCAATTGGCAAGTAAAAGCCAATCAAGGATGAGGACGGCAGTTGAAATTATCACAAGTATTAGAAGTTTTCCATAAATATGCACGTAAAGTAGCAAGGACATCGACTTAACTCCACGAAAAATTCCAAGTACGACGTCAAACACCTTTGCAACCTAATCAATACGTACATTTTACAGTTTGTTGGCAGATGTAAGTATATCTAACATGCGTGCAACGTTCTTATGAGCCCAGGTCTAGCCTTGTAGATAGTTGTTGCAGCAGTTTTCTCCTTAGGGCAAATCCGTTAGCGTTTTTTTGTTAAATAAGGCGTTGTAGAAAAGCGTATAATATCAAAATCAGAACACAGACGTATTCAAACCTCGTGATTATGTATAGTTTGTTACCATATATAAGCCAGATGTTTCTTTACAGCTTCCATACTTGCTCACATAGGACCTTCCAGTATATTAATGTTTAATAAAAAATTGTTTTCACTCATCATGAGACAAAAGAACAATCCAGAAAAAACAATACTACTCTAGTGAAAATAATACATTTTCACGTTGTTTAAACTTCCGAGAAAAGTTGGAGCGAATATATCACCGGCACAGTTCTTCTAAATAATAAGGAAATGGAGAGTCTAAACTTCTAGACAGCAAAAAGTGCACGCTCCTGATAGATTCGTTACGGCGTAGGTTTTACGATTGCTGCCAGTTTTTCCAGAACTCACTTAGAAAAAGGGTACTATTGTAACAGTGAATCTATTCGGCATGAGGAAGCCGCTGGTTCAAGATCCGAGTCGGGCAAACCTTCCATAATTCAGGAGTCGGGAGTGGTAGTGGACTCGTCTCGGATTACCTCGTTACGTCAAACGAAAACAAAGCCGACGAGCACCTGTGAGGAAGACGTGGTGACACCATAGTACAACTATTTAAGGATTCCAGAGAAAATCTACTTGATCAGCATCCAACAATTAGTCACGAAGACCAAAAATCCTCAAGCAGTAATGGAACAGCCTCGGAAAAGCCGGAGAAATCTGTCGATGACTAGTGCGGGTAAATGAGTGGAACAGAGAAACTGCAGGGATCTGCGCAAAAAGTTTGACAACGAGTCGTCTGTAATGAAAAAAAATAATAACAAATTAAGAAGTGAGATTTCTTAAAATCAAAATTTTCCACATGAACGGTGCAATTGCGGACATCATCGCAACCTCTTGAACAAGATCCCGCTTGTTTAATTTCTTCGTTGTACAAAACAGCTCAGACGAAAAAAAAGTGGAGGGAAAAAATATGAGATCTAGGCTCTCGAATCTAGAAAAATTCAGCCACTCAGGAAAAAAAAGATTCTGACCATTTTTATTAAAGTTAACAAAGTGGACGGAGATATGTTGCTCTGAAGTTTCAAGGAGTAAATACTACTGAGCAATTACGCATTGTAGTGAATGCACATCGTCACAAATGTGGTGAAAGGACTACTTGATTACTTGACGAGCACTGAGTAAACTTCAGAAGATTGTAGGATTCTTATTAGCTTCGAGGACAAAACAAAAGGCAAACAAAAATGCGACGTTCTAAAGTCACAACTTTCCTCAAAGGCGAATGATATGTCTAGTTCAAGTAGCATCGTTTCAAACATTTTTCATTACGGTCAGCAGAAATTTGTTTCCCTATATGAAAAAAGAAATTAAGGTAGAGAGGATATAATGTTCGGCACTGAACAAATGCGTTATGCATTGAACTCCACTTGAAGCATCGAGACCAGTGCTCTATAGATGTGGCGATGCCACTATTTTAACCATCCAAGACCAGCCTGGTATCAATTGACCCACTCTGAAAGGATAAATGGCTTAGTTGATCGCAAAGGTCCTCTAACCACTAAGCTACAGCAGCTCACATAAAAAACAAATCCATTTAAAATCAAAATTTGCAAGAAATTTAGATCTAAATTTGTAACCACTAGGTTTCAACGCAGTATAAATAGCCATAGACACACATCAGTGATCCACCATCGTGTCTTGTTCTTCGAAATCCAAGCAGTTCATTTACTACCGCACTCGACGAGAAAACTAGGTTCCCCGTGGTCGAAAGACTTAGAAAACTGTGTACAGCAAAAACTTGCGACTTGTTGGAAGAAAAAAGCTATAAATCCTAGTAGCATAATCACGTGCATTACGATTTGGGATATATTCATTTAAAGTTCAGAGGCAATACTATTTTCACGCATGCATTCCTTGTAATTAATGCGTACCGTTGCCTATGTGTTCAAACAGGCATCTGAAACATACTAAAAAACAAAAACTTACAAACACATGGTATTTGGATATCGAACAACACGGTTAAAAAGACGATAGAGCTCAACGTTGATCAATCCCTGAGGAATACGTCATCCATTCGACTTCACTTAAGCATCGTTGGAGTGAACGCATATCTGGCCTTTATGACTCGCGGTGCACCACCGATGCATATAGCCAGTGCTGCTATTCTCCCAGACAGGTCTGCTACCAAGTCACCGACCCCGGGAAGATGAAGGCTTGGTGACCTCAGGACGAGGAGATCGATCCTGTGTGTATTGCAGGACGTCCCCGACCACTGCGCTACACGCGCCCAATGACGGTTATGATGACCATTTACTACTAACATTAACCGTGACCCTGCTAAAGTGTTGAGCGACCCTTGCACGAATAAGTAAAATCATCAGTGCTCGATGTACTGCGTCATAGCTGCTCAGTACACATCGATAACCAATTAACAAAGGATACAAAGAACACCACTTAAACCACATATCAGACTTTCTAATTGTAAATTCTAAACAAAAACGTATCCGATAACTTTCCGATGCTCCCGTTGGATCTAAGTACACCCATCGGCAGTCTGTTGCTAAATAAGAAAAATCAAAGAAATCTCACAGAAACTGTGAAGTGAATTTAACGTGAATAATTCTTGTTTCCCAGTGAGTAATTTCCAGTAGACTTTTTTTTCTTCATGTACTATTCTTGAGTTTTTCGACATCTAAGATTGAAAACGACGATTACAGAGAAATGAAAGAATATTTACTTTTACATCCTGACTTGGCGATTATTAAAAGATGAATGCTTATAACGATAATGCCGGAATCATAATTACTAATACTATTGTGAACATTACGACACAGCTTGGACTAAGAATATAACATCGAAACCAGCATAGCTGAGTGAAGTTAATGAAACTTGTCAGGATAATCACCCACGTACTGACCATACAAAGACAACGTGAGAGAAAACTGAAACATGAAAAATCTGACGGCAACAATGCGGAAAATGAACTCGCAGATGGCTAAAAGACAAACACAAGAAAATATTAAAAACACCCGCACAAAGAACAAGAAAAATTGGAAAAGTATAAAGAGAGGATAGAATGAAAGTATTAAGAAAGCTCTTACATTGAAAATGGATAATATCGAAAATTGAACCAAATAAATATAACGCGCCAAAAAGCTTGGCAATGCTCGTTTAAGTTGACGCATTGCGCAGGCCGATCAACATTCTTTCAACAGGATCTGATTCCCACAGATGGAAAAACGACAGAAAGCGATGAAAACAAAAAGAGGAAGACAGAGAGGAGAAAAGGAAAGAAACAGAAAGCGTAAAAAAGAACGAAAATTCGAGGGTTTGCATTTTTAAAAAAAACGTACCAATGTATAACTTAGTAAGGCACGAAAAATGCACATATAGAACATGAATGACATGTTAACTTATTATGCAGATTAGCAGAGTTCGAGCAAGTTCGTTTATCTGGAAAGATGTAGCAAAAAAAAGATGTTGGAGTTTCGATTTACGTAGACTTCAAGTCGACCTTCAGAAAGTGACATGATAAACTGGGCGCATCTCAGCTAAAAAAAATAGCTTTTGTTTATGAACTTGCCTTAAATAAAAAAGATATCTGCACATAAACTAAAGATGTTTTTCAGTGGACCAGTTTCTTTTCATTAACACTTTCGTGACGAAAGAATGACACGTATAGAAGTCATCATGGTTTCGTGCTGATGGCCGGTAAAACACTTATAGGTATCATTTCCGTTTTCCTGTATAGAAGATTTTTTTCCTATAATTCTTCTAAACACTATGGGATTGGTGAGTTTCGAGAGTAACACTGCAGTCACATAATCTGAAGCTCTTATAAGGAAAAAAAAAGTACTTTAGCCAAGATGATGAAATTGCGAACAAATGTAACACAATCAGCTTCTATCAACCGAAACTAACACACCGATGGTTTCATGCTGCCAAACTCCAAAGTTTGCAAAACTATTCAGAGAAAACGCTCTAAAAGTAGCAGAAAGAATTCTATATGACAACGTCCCTCCATATATTGTAGAAATGACATTTAGAACAATTTTGCAAGTCGATTGGAAAGTTATGTCACCACAGCCATGTTTAATGTTCACCGAACTTTGTCGCCTACAATGATCGCCACCTCGGGACCCTTAAGAATCTCTGCTGAATAAGCCCATCAACGATTAAGCACAAAACGAAGATAGCATCAATCATTTCATCTCTTCGCAACCGTCGCCGTACTTGACTTAGCAATTATATTGAGCTGATAACTACGACTTCGATCTATGTGACCGACAAATACAACAAATATATTATAAATCGAAAGTGCTTGTAGATCTCAATGAAGTCTTGAATTTTGAAAAATCTGATCACAGTGTCGCAAAAATCACCAAAATAACCGAACAGCTGCAGTATCTTGAATCCTTCTACGAGGATAGAAACAGTGACTTGAGTAACCAAAACAGCTGATTCAGAATGAAATGTCAGATTTTACAATAAGAAGGTTACAGGCGTCCTTTTTCTTTCAGATAACTTATTACTTATGTCTTATATATCAATTAAAGACTAGCTATCCTACTCCTCTAAATCGATATTTGATGTGCTTAATTTCTTTCATTAAAAGTATTTCCCTAATTTCTTTTCCAGCATGAATCGAGGTATGAAACATACTACGTTGGTTCAACAAACCCAGACTTATGATTAAAGCGACGGAAGAAAAAAGCCCATTGAAAGTCCAAGGCTACCAGTGACGTCCAGAACCTGAAGCTAATTAACCGAACCCAACCCAAGTGAAAGCGATCAACAATTAGCAGACAAATTAGAGGTATTCTCAAATGTTAACATATAACGGACGATGTGCTTCCTATACAATTATACGCGCCACCACGAATAACCGGTGTGGGTTCAAAGGGAGTCATTTTTTTTATAATGGTTTGTTTCGGCACACAGAACGCTCCTGCTATATTTCTGATCATCAGTTGATAACTCAACCAATACGCATCGGACGATAAATGCTATATTCTTCGATTAGAAATAAACAAAAAAACCTCCCCACGACTGAGTTCATTGACCAGCCATCAGGCAGAGGGGAAGGCGAAGGGGAGGGAGGGACGAGGGAGGAGGGAGTAGGGAGGAGGGGGAGGGAGGAGAGAGGAGGGAGGAGGACGGAGGAGAGGGGGTATAAAAATAACAAAACCATACTCAGCATAGGGCAGAAAACACTTACAAATGCTGGTACGTACATGGTTGCATGATAGACCAAGGCAACATTTAGTAAACAGTATCAAACATACAACTCGTAACCATATAGCAATTTAGCAAAGTGTCTTCTTCTATAATCCTGTCATATTCACAATCCTCCACTTATACTTACCAAAGAATTATCGTATGTTGTCAAGAAATCAGCAAGTCCACAAACTCTGGAACTTAAGGGTCCTTCTAAGTGGCAGAGACGCTAAAAACCTCGCCGGCATTGTGTTAAATTGCTTAGAAAAGTAGAAAGTTCTAGGGGATCATTTTACGGATATCATGTTGATTAACGCTGGAGAAAAAAACAGCGATAAAATGATAAAAGTACGATTACAGCAAGTGAACTCGACAGAACTAACTAAAGAGATAAAATCACAAAGTCTGAAAATTAAATTGATACCTCCCTCCCAACGGTTTACTGCCTCATCGTGGCTGGGAGGATTCATCCCCTGGCAGGGTCTCTTAAGCTGAGAAGGAGCCCGGTGTTTCCATCAGGAAGCTCAGCTAAGAGTAAACCAATACCAGGATCCACCACTGTCCTGGTACCAAACTAGTCGCATAGTGGTAAATCCCCTCTGGATCCACAAGGGCGGCAACTGCCTGTGGTGGTGACGACCTGCGGCAGACTTCGGTTATGCTGACCTCAGGACTCCAAGGAAACACAAATAGCCAAACTAGCAGAACTCCGAAAAATGGAGATTATGCTGAGGCCCGTACAACCAGTGTGATGGGCCATCTATGTAACCAAGTAAGTAAAGTGATACATCCCACACTAATATATTGAGAATCCCAGCGATCAAAAGATACCAGAATTACCAAAAACCTTCTTATTGTGAAAGTAGACAATTCACAGTGAACAACTTAGTATAGCAAAAAGTGATCCATTCCACTACAAAAAACTTTTCCTACAAGCTTTTCACTAAGTCAGAAAGCACTAAGGGATTGTATTAGTTACACAGCACAAACGCAAAATTTCACGAATAAGCAAGAAGTGCCCTTAACAACTTTCCACTGACATCGGATAGAAAACTTGGGCTCTTCAAAATCTTAATGAGACCTTTCTATGAATGAAGACAATATCTAGATTATGATGACAAGTCGTCTTACATTAGTATTCCAGGAATGCCTAAATGTCCTCTAGTCGGTCCTGCCGATTGCAGGAACAGTTGATTGCTGAAGACGTTTAGCCGTTCTGTAAATAAAATAATCAGTAAGGACCACCACTTATAATGAAACAATCAGGAAGGAACAGTGAATAGATAAGTACTATTGCTAAGGAACATTAAACAAATGTTCTTAGAGAAGTGAACACGAAACGGAGAGCGTTTTAAGTTGCAAGTAATATTTTATGTAAACAAAACTCTGTCACTACTACCAGTCACGCAAAATTTAAGAAAATGGCAATAATGGTATTGAAAAGTTCGGAATTCAGCTCTTATCACACAAAATCTCTAGTGGATATGTTTCACTATTGATAAGAATGCTTATAAATGCTTACTGTTGGTAACGTTTCGGGTTATCGGCTCGTAGCGACAGAAAGCGTAGCAGTTATAATAATCCTACTTCAGTTCATTTATAAGACCAGATAGCCACAGTCCACTACGACGAATAAAAATCAGCGATGGAAACATGGTCCCACTGAATTCAGTTCTTACTATGAAATTCTAAAACCCCGTTTGTTTTGTATTTTTCGACAACTACGACATTTTGGAGGAAATTATTGACTGTTTACTTCAGTGAAGTTTTATGACACCGTTCAAACTTTACTCCAAACTCGACTTTCCTTTAACCTCGGTATGAATAATCAATATGAACTCTTTCCTCGATAAGCTGACATGAGGCTGACAATCTGTTTATTTTGAACGTAATGTTAGCTTATCAATGAAAGAGTACAATTCAAACTAATAAACTTTTCTTAATCATCTGTCTATTCAGAGAATACTATGTTGCCATGTCTGATAATCGAAAATCCTCGCAAAAAAAAGTTTTTCGTTTCACAGATGCTCACGACAAACTTTAGTAAGTTCCAATCAAAGAGGTAGTCGTAACGAAGTCCTTGACGTTGGAAAAGACTACGAAACAACTGCCGAAGGTGAGCATAGTCAGGCGTGTCTTCAAATCCTAACGTACGACTATATCGTAGGTACGTAGCAAAAGCTTCTGAAAAATGGATGTCAGAGAAATAGATTCCACAAAAATTAACAGAACCATAGAGAGCATCGACTAATTAGGCCCACCTGGATAAGATGCACAAAGTTCTTCGATCGAAGTCGAGATCTTCTTCTCAGAAATTTTATCATACTTTTGGCGTTTTGTTGCCGCTTTCAAACCCTGCCACGGAAGGGTCCCACGATTAAAGTACATCAGAACGTATCCTAATGATTCGATGTCATCACGACGTGACTGTTCTGAATCAACAGATTAAACATAGGATGTAATATATCGCTTTGGATCACGGATCTAGACCTAGAATCATTATAACAATGCCACAAATACAAAGGAATAAGGTTACGCCAAAACCACGATAAAATTACCGATTCCGCGATGGGTATTGACACTAGCATATCGAGCAGTTCCAGTGAGATTCTTATGCTCTCGATATGGAATGTGCTGAGATCGCGAATCGCGATACTTCTTAGCCAACCCGAAATCAATTATATATACTAAATTTCCCCGCTTTCCTAAACCCATAAGAAAATTGTCCGGTTTGATATCACGATGAATATAGTCCCGTTGGTGAATGTATTCAACTCGAGCGATCATCTGATCGGCGAGCAGTAGAACCGTCTTCAAAGAGAATTTTCGCTGGCAGAAATTAAATAGATCTTCTAATGAAGGACCGAGAAGTTCCATGACCATAACATTATAATCACCTTCTAAGCCACACCACTTTACCTAAAATATAGAAATAGTTGTTACGGCACTTAAGGATAAAAACGACACATTTTCCAACAAGTTTGCATTATTTAGTCTTCAACTTCGAAAAACAATGCAAAAACTTAGTGATGCATCCTACAAAAACATACGTCAGGAATTCCTACTCCACCAGACATAACGCGATAAAGCCGCGCTTCGATATGGAGCTGCGGGTGTTTAGACTTGATGCATTCCAACTTCACTGCCACCTCCTCATTGGTCTGCACATTAAGCCCTGAGATTAAAAATGCTTTTAGAAAAAATGGGCACCAAATGCTGTTAATCCAGTTTCAAATCCTTTCAATCATAAAGGATAAAAGGATAAAGCTTCCGATGCTGATCAATCCCAGAGGGTGCACCATGCACTCGATTTCATTAAGCATCGCTGGAGGTGAGTGCATATCTGGTCTTTACAATGACTCGCGATGGCATACCAATGTATCGAGCCAGTGCTGCTATCCTCCCAGACAAGTCTGGTACCAATTTGCCGACCCCGCAGGGCTGGAAGGCTTGGTGGGCCATGGACGCCGGGATCGATTCCACGCGTGTGTTGCGGGGCACCGCCAACCACTGCGTTATATGCCCCTTTCCTTCCAATCTCATATAAGTAAATATATATGTATATATATATATATATATATATATATGTATATATATATGATTCTCTACTGAACTAGAATGTGAGAAAATAGTAAAGTTGATCCATTCCCACTCTGATCAAACATTTCAGCATGTTTCCAGAAGGCTTAGTACTAATTTACGATATAAACACAGCAACACAGCATCCTAACATATAACGTTCTCACCTCCTTGAAGCATGTTAGAAAAACTTATTGAGCTAGGGCACAAGCTGTTGCCGTATTTACCTGGATTTCCATCTTTGATCCTATTTATGAACACAACCTCAGTCAAACAAATGTGAATGTGAAGTAGAAGAAAATTTGAAAACCACAAATCGGCAAGGATTTATGTTCCAACCTCATATGATCGTGTATAATTAAAGGAAATAGCAAGCAAACCTAAATATATGTCACCGAATGAGCCACTTCCGATCTTTCTTCCGAGCCTGAATCGTCCACCGACCCGCAGCTCCATCTGCATATCGGCTAAAAAAAATCCAAAAAATCATTTGCGTATTCTAAAGTCAGGTTGGATAAACTTTTCCAATTTTAATCAAGGCTTGTCCTAGGACTTGTAAAACTGCTAGATCTATAGCCGGAAACATACTAGCAACACATTTAACATTTCTGTTAGTCGCCAACACATCTTCTCAATGATCCGAACACCTTGGCGACAATGGCTAATATTTTTGCCGATTATTTAAACCATACATTACTTATATCAGCAAAATGACGTCATAAGTACAAGTCATATGGCTCATACTATTTCGATTGTGTTAAGAAATTACATGTAAGAATGTATGAGAAGGAAAGTGAAGCAATCACATTGAGTTATGTTCTCATAAACGTGATATATTGAAAAGCAAAACTCATCAGCAGCCCATTAAATTAATAAAGAGAAGAAAAGGGATAAAAAGACAAATTTCCTTCTTCGAGAAGTTTGCCACGATACATATCATAAACTTCCCAAAAAAAATCACTATTACGACTCCACTAAAACAAATACTAAAACAAAGCCTTTAATTATGCGTCACTAGTTTACAATCAAAACATAGACGTTTTCGAAGAACAGCTTTCTAAGTCCTGAATAACTCTTACAAAACCCTTTTATACTGTACCTAACATTTTAGTAACTGTACTAAACTTATGAAACAATACCTATTTAAGCATTTGGTTCCTACTTGCTAATTTTAAATCACTTTTTCTTCTTTTTTCAAACAACAACGTCCGGGGAGTGGTAGCAGTTTTCTGCGCACTTCATTACCAAAAAAGCAATGCAAATAGTAAGATGATGAAAATAAAGAAAACCAAAACCCTGGACAATAAAACAAATATTTCAGTGTTCAGAAGACCGTTATCACATTTACTTCTTATTATTTCACAACACTGACCCTGACATTCACCTCTGAAGTTGAACTAGTGCACAGTGGTCGGGTACCAGTCTAAGTTATCTACAAAATTATAGCGGCACTAGTGGTGGTTAGATGGGTGTGGTAGAGTATAGAACGATGACAAAACGGATGGAGAAGTCAACACAACGAATTCAGCCACATCTACTGAAGAAATCTACTTGTTTTCGATTACTCTACATATCACTATCACCAACCTTCTTACAAACTGATCTCTCAAGGCTACTGCGCTCATATCGCTCGTCAGCCACTATGTTGAGCTAGTGGTGTTTCTTTAAAACAAGAACCAAACACCTAACAACAAACACCCTAATCTAGGGGAACAGCGAACAACGAACGATGATAAGGAGTGATGACATGCAAAGGATAAACAGAGCTTATTGCAGGAAATGTGTTTAGTCGAAAGAAGTACCAGCTTTTGATAATGCTACACTTTAACTAAGAACAAGGAACGAAAAAAAGATCTTATTATGAAGCAAACGAGCGCGTCTGGCGCAGTGGTTGGAGGCGGTGTTCAATACATCTGTGATCGATTCCTGTCCCCAAGGCCCATCAAGCCTTCCATCTATCCGAGGTCGGCAAATTAGTACCAGACTTGTCTGAGAGGATAGCAGCACTGGCCTGATTTATCGCTAGGCCACCGTGAGCCATTGTGAAGGCCAGATATGCATTCAATCACCTCCAACGATGCTTAACACAGTCGAGTGCATGGCGCATCCCGCATGGGTTGATCAACACCGACAACACTATCCTTTTATCATAAAGCAACAATTATTTCCAAAAGTGTTTGTAGAGCCAAAAAAAATCGCTTAAGTCCGTAATATGAAGAGAAGCACGCTCACTTTTATGATAAACTCATTCGAATCGCTACAGATATACAAACTGTTTCGGTTGTTAACCAGTAATGTGGGTAAGATATTCTCAGTTCAAAAAATGTTAGGCTAAAAAGTAGAACATAAGAAGTCATTTCACATTGAAGACCAACCACTTAAGCAACTAACATTGGAAATACTAACCAAATCAAAGCCGTTTAAGGATCCGTCTGTCTTTGGATCTATTGGAGTACAAGCCATCTTTCATGAAAAAACTCTTAACGAACTCCGCTTATGTTTACAACAATAAAATATATAATAAAACATACCATAAGCACTACGTTTCAATTAATGTGACCACACGAGAGTAAAACATCAATGAAGTACACAAGAAGCAAAACACTGCGCTATTTTGAATGATAGTAGCTTTTTATTGGCTACAGATCTACAAACTAACAACTCTGGAGAGTATTTCTTTATCCGTAGACAACTTAGCCCATTTTTTTCGACAACTGGAGGATTAAAAACCCAAAGAACTTATGACAGATTTTCTTCCATTGCTCTAAATCTGTAAGCAATCTTCACAAAAGGTCCATTTTATTTTGAACTTTCGACTTAAAATTAAGCATTTATACGATAAAAAATTAGCGACTGACAAGGGCTCAGCAGACACTAGCCAACTTCATTCCAACCAGTTGTGACCTATATATCAGTCCTATTGCCACTCTCTAATAGAGAAAAAAAACACTGAAGCAATAGCTTAAGAAAGAAATAATGTGGCCAGCCCACCTCTTCGATGAACTTGAGGAATTCGACCGTCAATGAAGCGCGAAAATAGAACTGGATCCACAGCGAACGCCAAAGAAGCGAGGCGTACTGTTGTGATAGGATCCATTGTGTGTGGCCAATGTGAGATGGTGGGCATGCAGATGGAAGTGTCCTGCTGAAGCCATGTGCACGGCCCACCAGACTGATGAGTGGGCCAGCTCAGTGCATCAGCAGATGCTGAGGTCCGTAGAGATGAGAGGTAACGTAACGCGCAATCGAGGCACACTCCCTCCAGCTTATACTAAATGGAACACTAAGTACTAGGTTGATGCTAATATCGCAGTAACACTTCCGATTCTTGACACCCAAGCGAGAAGAAGCAGCAACCGAAGAAACCAAAGAAATGATGAAAGTGAAAAATACGAACGGCCTTTATGCTTATGATGTGGCTATGCGTGAGAACAGAACGCATCGCGAAAGTAGCAAAGAAGCAGTTCGCGTTTGAAAAGCGAAAGCAATGGGCGGGGATATATGAGATTGTTGCGATGCTCAGAATGCCACAAAGCAACGCAGCGCAAACCAGCCCGGTTCGACGGTCAGAACCTCCGAAGGTGTTCCGACTAGTTCCGACAACAACGCAGGCTACACCAAACGCACAGGACTCCCTGACAACCTCACTAGAAGGTAACGTTATCAGAGAAAAAAAGGCATAGAACTTTTTATCAGCCATCCTAGAACCATACATCCATTCATCGCAAGTTAGCAATTCCATCTATTGCTGTTTAGTGTGGGATAACAATATATGAAATAAGTGCTATGTAAGATGAGCGACTTGGAAAAGGGGTGCTATGAAACTGACAGAGTGAGACCGTCGATACCAACTGGAAAAACCATACCAAGTGATCCAATAAATCAGGAAAGTGCCAACGACGAGAAATGAAACATCGAGAGGAAAACAGGTTCAGTGAGTGCTTCACGAACATGATGCGTATGAAATTTCTTCCAAAGACAGCAAGCATTCAGCTATTTAAACAGAAGAAAGGGAAGAAAATCGAAGCGCATTCTACTTGATCGAAAACAATAAGAATCATGAAGAATGTCACAAATGTTAGCACATAATTCTACAGTCTATTAGCTTGAAATTGATGCTTCACATATTAAATAAGCGCTTATTACGAACCAGTTTCACATCGAAAACCACTAAAACACCAAAAAAGGTTCTGTGTCTCTCAAGACACTGTGACAAATCGGCTAGTAACACCAAACATCATTTGCGATTGAGTTTCACGTGAAGCTAGAAAGGAAAATTCACGACGAATTACCTTTTTTAACTGTGTTATGCATGTTTCACGTACACTCATACATTCGATGAACTGTTATTGTTGCCGTGGTCAAGGTCGTATATGACATTGGCATAGAACGCGATGATATCTATGAGACAAACTTCGTCACGTTTTCACATTATACTGAATGCTACCATCAGTGAATGAATCACGAAATTCCAACCATCGAGCGATGTTCGCCGAAACGATACAGTTTTCCGGATGCACTGTGCGATCTGCGTGACTACAACAACCGCCACCGCAAAAGCGCCGACGAACGTCACACCTGCGAAGGGATAGAGAATCACATCCCCTCACAAATATTTAGTATAATGGTTTTTTATGCTGTTCTGACGTCCAGGAATTAAATGAACATGTTAAATATGGTCGAAGCAACTGCGTATCTAAACATAATAAGCCTTGCGTGAAGCTTAGTGTTGTTATGTTCACAGCATATAGTAAAGTTATGGAAGACGAGATTTTTTAAAAACGTGCAGACGCTAGTTTAACGCCGAAAAACAGGAACCTAAGTAAAACTGCTGGCTTAACAAAGAACGAGAATGTCCTTAAAATTAAGAAGTAAGAGAGATAACTTCGATATCCAAATTCTAAACTAAACACGATAAAGGATAAAGCTCTCGGCGTTGATGAATCCCTGAGGGATGTGCCATGCATTCGACCTCATTAATGACTCGCGGTGGCCTACCGATGTATCGAGCCAGTGCTGCTATCCTCCCAGACAAGTCCGGTACCAATTTGTCGAGCCCGGAGGGATGGAAGGCTTAGTGGGCCATGGGCGCAAGGATCGACTCCACGTGTGCGTCGCAGTGGCGCCTCCAACTACTGCGCCACACGCGCCCTTAACTAAACCGAAAACAATATTAATCTTCATGTCCTTTAGCCTATTTCGTATAAATTTCAGTTTGTTTAGCGAAAGAAGGATGTAAAGAAAGCGGTGTCACCTGAGCTTATATTTAAGAAAATAACACTCCTCCAAACAACAGTTTTCTGAAGTATTTCAAACAACTGAAAAAATCTAGAAGAAAAATATATAATTTGAAAAATGTTTCCTTTAAACCGGATTTCGTTGACATTTGTGCCAACAAGCTTCATAGAGAAAGCGTGCCTTCTGTTTAACAAGATAGTCTCTTGGTGTAAAGTATAGAATGATAATGATTCGGTGTTAATCAACCTCACCTCTAGTAGAATTCGACTTCACAAAGCATCGTTACATGTAACTGAATGCATAGCTATCCTACATAGTGACTTACGGTGACCTAACGATAACTTAAAGTCAGTGTCCTTCTCTGTCAGACAAGTCCATCACCTATTATAATGTTATTATATTACTATAATCATTGCCAAGTTTAATAGAAAGTCGGTCTTGGGAATTACTACATGAAGTCCGGTACCAGTTTGACGACCACGAAGGAATGAGCTTAGATGGGACCAGAGAACGGGACCACGTGTATTTCAGGGCACCTCTAACTACTCAGCTAAATGACACACTCCCCTCTCTAATACGAATCTATTACTATAATTTCGTTAACATATGGCAATAAAAAAATGTTTGAATCAATGCAATGAAATCATATTTGCTATCATCAAAAGTTGGTTGATGAATTTCATCCGAAACGATGAAAACTCACACGGCTTGGACGTTGGAATGGCCGGTAAACACTGTGATGCTTCCTGAAAGAAGAATTCACTAACATTAGCTATCACAATAAACTAAAGTGAACAAAGAACAACATACACTAACATAAACGTAAACATTAGTGGACAGAGTTAAAGAGGAGCGACAAATCAGTTTCCTTTTGGCTATCGAGAAAATGGGTTGAAGTTATTTTCAAATGCCAAATGCCTCCCAACGGTTTACCGCCTCATCGTAGCTGGGAGGTGTTCCTGGGTGTCGGACTGCGATGTACAGCGGTGGATTCATTCCCTGGCAGGGTCTCCCAAGCTGAGAAGGAGTCCGGCGTTTCCATCAGGAAGCCTAGCTAAGAGTAAACCAATACCAGGATCCACCACCGTCCTGGTATAAAGTCGCATGGTGGTAAATCCCCCCCTCTGATCCACAAGGCCTGCGACTGCCTGTGGTGGTGAAGACCTGGGGCAGACTTTGGCCAGGCTGATCTCGGGACTCCAGGGAACCATAATGGCTTAACAAGCAAATCTCCGAAAAATGCAGATTATGCTGGGGCCAGCACAACCAGTGAGGAAGGGCCACTCAAGTATTAAGTATCGAGAAAATAAGGTATCCGAAGAAAACTCTAATACAATTACGATTACTAGGAAAAAATACTATATTTGTTACTTAAGATATCGGAATGTGATCACAACCACAACACTGAGCAAGAAACTAATACTTATAAAACCATTAGAGATATATTTATGCATAAATAAATGTGTAACATCTTAAATACTGTAAGAAATGAACACCGCTGCGGTAGTTCACAGTGGTAATAACGATTTCCAATTATGCTCATGTACTACCCATGTAAACTCAACCGGCAATTTATGTAATGCACAATACTTACTGCAACACAAACGTACTAGTATCATACAGAAATTCTGGAATAATCAAAACTAAACAATATAAGAGTGAAAATCCGTTCAGTTACTAGTCAAAATGTGGGTGATCGGTGAGAACGACGATGCCGCTGCAGTGGTGGCGCGTCTTGGGCGAGATGACCCCCCTATCGAGTGCGTTTGTATTTGACGCGACGCAACCGCACGCGTAGTGAAGATATTGGAATCAACCAGTAATTATTATAGTAATGTTGTAATATCAGCTGCTGTTTTCATTATACAGTGCTTATGGGATACGTGTAAGTACTGTAGGTCTGCGTATTTCTATAGATCAATGCCGTCATCGAACTCGTCTCCATATTCTGTTCCTGCTTTATATAACCGTGTAACTTTAGAATAAGGCAGTAACATATCAGTTGGATCTCGATAGTGGATAGTTGGTATAAGCATTAGTTGTATATTCCATGTTCTAGAACAATTACTCCAGTGAACTGTGCACATAAGAACTTAGAAATATTCCTTATTATTTACTTGGATACTTGGACCGCACACTTCACTGATTGTGAGGGCCCCAGCATAGCTTCCGTTCGTTTCGGGATTCTGCTGGTTTAGCCATTGTGGTTCCCTGGAGTCCCGAGGTCGGCCTGGCCAAAGTTTGCCCCAGGTCGTCACTACCACAGGCGTTCGCAGCCTTTGTGGATCAGAGCGAAGTTTGCCATCATGCGACTTTGAAACCAGGACGATGGTGGATCCTGGTATTGGTTTACACTTAGCTGGGCTTCCTGATGGAAACGTCGGACTCTTTTTTCAGCTTGGATGGCCCTACTGGGGAGAAGAATCCCTTGCTGTACATCGCAACTTGACACCCAGGAACCCCTCTTAGCCACGACGAGGCAGTAAACCGTTGAGAGAAATATTGCTAATAACTAAACGTTATTTCAAACACTGGCAGTGAGAGAAATAGATTGAGAATACCTAGTGAGTGTTGAGATTCTTTATCTCTTGAAACAAATTATAAGGACAATGATAAATTTACATACGTTCTGAGAACATGGTCAGATAATACAGTTTGGATGCTGCTAGAGTTTATTGTATCCTCCGCCTAACGATGTAATAAAATGGTTGGAATACTTCGTTTTCAGCGCTAAAACGATACAAAAAAATTAACGAGAACGAGGATTAAGATCAGGAGGAAATGGAGACGGTATTATTGTTGCTCATGATAACAGTGATGATCATAGTGATGATCATGACAAGATTATGATAGTGATCTTGCCATTGCTATTGATCTACATAGCTAGTCAGATTGCAAGCTTGGGCAAGGAATTTCGTTAGTTCGAAACAAGATGTGCAGTGGTTGTGACGCTGTTTAAGGGACACGAGACAACCGTTCGGCCCCGCACCAATCCAACCGAGCTTTCCTTTCCTCCGAGTTCAGGGCACTGGTAACATATTCCTATGGCGGGCTTCCTCCGATCCATAAGATCTCGAGTCGACTCGACCACCGTTCAGCGATATACGTGAAGAAGACGAAGAAATCTTCGAACGTGATTCGAACCCATACGCTAAAGGTTCGAAGACCGATGTGGATGAGGGATGCGAGGATACAAATCGAATGTAGGAAGTGCTGGGATTCGCATAACAGATGTGATGTCGGTTCGCGTAAAAGAAAAGTTAAAAATTGCCTGACTACTATTGAACGGCCCTCAGTCGTACGGCATGTTGCTTCTTTAGTTCATCGACATCTTGTTGCACTATTAAAAATGAAACGAGGATTATTAGTAGAAAAATAAATTAGGTACTCCGTTAGAGTTAGAGTTAAGTTGAAGAAGGAGAAGAAACTAAGGTAAAAGAAGAAGAATAAAATTTAAAGAGACGTGTTAAGCCAAGAGAGCACCAAGAGAATGTGAATATGAGACATAGTGAAAGGTAATGAGAGTAAAAATGAGGAAAAGTCTTTCGCAACTTTGAAAAGAATACATGGATAACACATGTTGAATTCAGCCTTAATAACGGTATTGGAGACTGGTTCCGTCTAGATGTAAATGCATCAAATATACGCTTTTTTACAGTTATCTCGTGAACTTCGTCATAAAGTCACTTAAACTAAACAAGAATGGACTGTTGATGTCGGCTTTTTTTTCTTTTCTAAAAATAACAAGAACGATTCAGTGATGATACATCCATGATATTCATGCTTGCTACTACTGCGATATATTATGGTTTAAAACGGTTATCTCTTCTCGTCAACTGTTGAGAGCAGAAACAGTGTCGAAGCTGGCATTTGATTTTGTTGTGGTAACCAGTGATAAGCGATAAGGAGACAGGCGATGTATTGAGACCGGCATGATTCATGAAGGCGGGATATTCACATACCTAATCATGAACTGAAGAGAATGTGAAAACTTGAAACTCGGAGCGAAATTTAGTTTTCTATGACAAGTTTCTCAGGAGACTTTCTTGTTCAGTCGACACAAGAACTCGAAATTCATTAAAACTAAAAAGAAGAAGAAAATAGATTTCAATTTTAACGTTTCATTGAGGTTGTTTTAAACGCTGAAATAACTAGAACTGACGGTAGTCGACTACTAATTCAAAAGAATTTTCCGATTGTTGAATGACTTTTTTGGAGCGTATCTCTTTTCACTGGACTTTCTTCAACGGGATTCATAGCAGACAATTTTTTAAAGCCTTTTCATGATTTTTGTCTGCCTTTCTGTAGTTGGATTCAGGACACAGTTTTAGTTGGTAGTTCATCAGCTTGAGCAAAAGCAGGTTATTTAAAAAATTTTTTTTGAAACATCCAACTGGTATGAATTCAAAATGAGCTTGGATCTGCCTGCTACTTTCACTTGCTTTCTCATGTTTTCCATATTTTCCTATCAAACCTTGAAATGAGAAGTTCTACTTGCTCTGTCTAGGAATCATACACCTTGCTCGTTGAAAATTTGGAAACAAAATTATTGTAAAGCAAAGTAATTTCAGAATGTTTCCTCATTTATATGCATCATGGCTTTCGTAAGTTTTATACGGGAAAGCAAACCAATAACTAGTGATACTACTGTATTTTATCATGGGTGCATTTCGCGCACTGGTTAAAGGTGTTCTGCAGTACACATAGGATCGGTCCCTGGCTCAATCCACCACCCCAAGCCTCACCAAGCTCCCAAGCCCATGCGCTTACAGAAACTTACTAATTCTATGCTAATATTATCCTAAGCCTTATTAGTAATGCATTAAAGATCGCCGTTCCAAATAATAAGCAAGATTTCCTACGATCTTCATGTTATACTGATACTGTTGGGAAAGTCGTTTTGAAAAAATTCCAGCACCAGTTTTCTAAGTATGAAAGCTTCAAAAGGCTAAAAAAACAAGTACCTACTTTAATATGATTGTTGTTTTTCTTTCTGAAGATTTATTGATTCTACAAGCCAAAATTTACATGGAGATCCAAAAAAATTTGTATAAACACGGAGATGACAGAGAGCGTTTCATCGTATCGTCTGCGACGTAATGATTAACCTCGTCGTTGTTACTTCAGGCTTTTTTTCAACTTCACTGAAAATAACACAGACTATCAGAATTCCAGGAAAGCTAGAGTTAATAAAATATTATAATTTGAGTGTTTGAACATATGGCTTTACACGGTCGTTTGTGTAAGCGCCAGTGACGACTGAAAAAACTCATTGTGGTCTACTCCATAATTATAAAGCTCAACGTAACTGGCTAGAAGCAATATAAGTAGGTTAAAAACATACTTCCAGAGAAAAGAAAGTTCTGAGGGTGGGAGTTTAAAAGCAACTAAGAAACTTTTTAGGTCATGATTTTAGCAAAGGCTAAGGATGAATTGATTCTAGAGTTGTTATGCGATTTATTAAGTTGCGAAAATCTAAAATGAACCATAAGGAGGAGTGCCTTGTGATTACGCGTGATCCAGCACCATACCTCAGGGCTGATTCGTTGACCTGACCCAGGTACTTTCCTTGCCCGTGCGGGACATTTTGCGGGTGGTCTCCATCAAATAGCTGGAAGACTTACAACGAATAAAACGGTAGGTGTCTAAAAGAAAAGCTTTTTATTATGCGAATGGAAATTTATTCATTAACCGAATGCAAATTTATTCATTAAGTTTTGCCTGCTGAGGTTATGAAGGTTTTTGGCAGAATGCATTGCATGTCAGTTATACCATTCTAGGCTCTGAAGAAGGCGAATCCAACGAAACCTCAGCTATTGTGAATTAACAAATGCTGTAATAACAACTTTGTATTTGTTTGCTCATCAAGAAAAGCAGTGAATTATTATTACACGATTTTTTCTTAATACCGATCTCAAACGGAAATTCTGTGATAATTATTTATGACAAAGAAATGGAGAAAAAACTGGAGAATAATCAAGCTAGACGGGCATAGAACTAGTTGAACACGTACTGAGTCTGGCTGGGAACCGGATTTAAGTGGGAATAATGTCGGCAGCACTTCTAAATGAGAGCTTGGTTTCCTTATTAACAACTAGAACATGATGAAAGAAAAGACAGAAAGATGAGGAAAAAAAAGGTGATAGGTGATAAAACTTGCTTAGCAATCAAAAAATTCTAAAATAGCTCAATGATTTCTGATACCGCCGTAGACGCCGTCACGAGTGAATATCGATGGAAGTTCGATGAAACGCTGCAGTTATCATTGTCAGTATCATCATTGTCATCATCACCACAATCTTCATCGCCTTCACCATCATCGTCAATTCGAACGGAATGCGAACGGTCAATATTAGTTGTATCACGTTAAAAAGACTCATGCCTTTCATCAAACCGTTGATGAAAATGTCAACTAATTGCAACAGTCATCCATATCGTTAACATTTACCACCAACTTATTATTGATAAGCAGAAGCATAGGTTAAGTTGGATACGAATCCAACAACAAGTGAGAGAACTAAAAACACACCTTCCTACTATTACTTTTGAATAAAAACACCACGCATAGGTTTAAACTGTTGGGCTTACACGAGGTTGATAAATAGATTTATTTCGGCTAATGTTTCGACGTCTTCGTCGAAATCAGAGCCAATGATCCGTGTTGGTGGTCGGTCTACAGTTGTTCGTGATCTCGCTGTGGACTCTTCGTTGTCGTACCAAGACGGAATCTTCTTCGGTGATCTTGGTGCGGTGTTCAATTCAATTTTATTTAAATATATGTTGATTATTTTGCTTAAATGACGGTCGGTTTGAAAATTGTTTTACTAGGCATAGACCCAAAAAAACAATGTATGGGTTTTGTAAAGATCGTTCAGTAATATTATTTTAAGGTTCTACAATTATGGTAAAATTGAACCAATCCGATTGTCAGCAGTGGCTTTCCAGTATTCATACGTGCGAAGAATGTCATCATGAATCAATGGAAGAAAAGGAAAGTTGGAAAATGTGAAATCCCGGGTGATAACTAGATTATTCATAGAGTAGTGGGCAATGTTCGAATTCAAATATTTTTTTATATTCTTGTTGAGCATACACTAGGTGTTATTTTATTTCTTTATTTACGAGCAAGATGACGGACGTTTCGTCGGTCTTTGCCATCCTCAGAGCCTGCAAAGGTCAAGCTGACCGCAATTTACCCAGCCAAACACCTCCATAACCAAACAGAGAAGATGCTAAGCCAGGATTTCCATCACATTGAACACGGAATGGCTTCTCTCACACATTCACCGCTTTCTGTGAGTTTTCCACCGAACATGTCACATGGAGACCAACCGCATAGAGTTCACATGGAAGCGTAACGTGCCCTTCACATTAGAAAAACAGGCCTAAATACTGTCCAATATCACGCGTCATTTTGAGGCATTAATCTCTGTGGTTAATTTTTAGATTCTTAGAACTAATCCAGAATGCCTCGAGAGTTTTGCACTCTTGTGTTTTTGATTCCTATGCGAGGATCGTAACTTCTACTTCAGAATCTTCCCCCGCTATGTCTTTGCGTTCTGTGCGTCCCCAGTACAGTATTTGGTTTTAACTTTAAGCTCACTGACTAGATGTTCTCTTATACGGACGCACAGTGGTCTGCCCGTTTCGCCAATGTATTAGCCCCTCATGATTTACGAGAGATCAGATAAACTGTGTTCGAACTCATCCAATCACCGTCTGTACCGTTAGGGCAAATTGTGCAATTTTGCTTTGTGCATTGATGGTCATACAAGCGGCTGTGAAGCAGCTGGCGTTTACGGAATTCTCTAGACCGAGCCTTCTTAAGCAAAGTTTTACACCTGGACTTATTTCATTTGAAATGAAGGACAGGATAAACCTGATCTTGTTATCGCTAGAGTTGTCACTTGGTGCTTAGGTTTTCCTCTACACCTGTTGCGAGGTGCTTCATTTTCGTAGCCATTAGAAATGGCTATTTTCCGCTCCAAGTTCCGGGTCTCTTGCTTCTGCTGTCGTCCTTTGAACACGTTGGTTGCTGTTAACAACATATTTCTTACAAGCGCTATTTTTGTGTGTGAGGAGTGAGAGGATAAGTAATGAACCAGAACTTTTTCACTACTTGGCATTTGGCACCACTTTGCAGTGTAGCCGTTTTCGGGTAGGCTAATTTGAACGTTCAGAAATGGAAACCATTTTTTCTTTCGGTTTTTCTCAGGGTAAACCTAATGTGCTTTCACTGTCCCTTCAATAACTCAATACAACTGCGCATTTCCTCTTGTGCTGAGCAAATGACAAGCAATAACTTTTAGATCTACAGTAGAAAATGGCCGGAGATCGGTTACTGGTGCTTCAACGTAAGAAATAAATGCGATGGTAAAGCTTGGCGTCAGTCGTTGTCCCATGCCAAGCCTCTTCTTTGTACGTAGTACCTCCCGAACAATATGAAGATTGAGCATTCAAATAACTTAATGTGAAGAATGTTAGAATGTATTGTAAAATGTGCAATTTCATTGTCCCAAAGAGAACGAAGTGAAAATGCTTTCGTTTTTAAGAATTTCTTGTAATTCTGCCGCTTTTTGTGTTCCGTATCGTTTTACTTAACAAAGTCTTCATTCCTTGGAGTGATTCTCAATTAACCTCGTCATTGTTCAGTAAGTCTGAATTGCTGAACAAAGTTTTCATTACTTTCGTTTAACCTTGATCTTCTCTTCGCTTCATCTGCAATGTTATTTAAATGAATCTCATTCCAGAGTTTGATGATATTTTCTATCCTTCCAAGACTTGGAACATCGCCCAGTAAAGTGTTTAACCTGTAGTGCAGTTCAACTTTAAATGCTGGTTTTGATAGAATCTAGAATCTAAAGTTTCTTTTTTATACTTCGAAAAGTCTTCTATTATCTGATCAAACTCTGTTATTCAAAACAGTTATAGACCGCCTTAGTGAATTTATTTAAAAAAAGAATGACTCATTTCTAGTTCACAGTGAGGATAAAGGACAGGAGGATAAGGATCACAATGAGATTTGGTAAATAGTCCTGTTAACATTACCATTAATATATGGACATCGCGGATTGTTCGATCATAAAGGGCTGGAAGAGAAATTAAGATCTCAAAATTTGAACTGAGAGTTGGATCTCACACTTCACTCAGTCCTTTACTTCTTACTTTACTTTTTTCTTAATTCACTTCACTTTGCTCCTTTACTTATTTCCTACTTTTTTTTCCGGTTTTTTTAAAATGAAGTCAAACATGTGTATATCTGCGGCACTAAACCTATAACACCTATCACTAAGTTGTCTTTGTTGGTCTTGATATGCCAATGAGCATCGCTATAGTCTTCTTACGAGCTCATAGCGCTTCAGCAATTTCGGTATTCTGGATTTTGGAAAATAAAAGGGTAAAACGGATAGACCAATCGCTGTTTATTAGTCCCTCATCGATGCGCCACTCATCCCACTCCATTCGAAACATCACAGAGGTAAGTGGGACTATATTTCGCCTATGTAATGACTCGCGGTGGCCCGACAATGTATTAGGTCAGTGTTACCTCGGTCCTTCTAGAGAATATGGTACCAATTCTGGTATCCCATAGCGATGTAGGGCTTAGTGTGTCCTGCGGTCAAGACCGAATCAGTGGTCTCGCCTGCATTTTTGGGACACCTCTAACAACTGAGCTACATGAGCGTTTAACTAGTACGAAACGAATTTAACACTATTTAGACAAACTACATTCGGGATATCCTAAGTGGACATGAAACTATTTTTAGGTCTTATTCCTGATAAGTAGATAGATAGAACAAGACGTGTTATTTTAGAGCCCCCATTTGTGAGATATTACTGTTACTGGTAGAAAAACAGTTGGCGAACGTATCTACTAGACTCCTTTGACCTTTTCATCGCTCCTAGCGAAGAATCAAAAATTGGCTTTATCGCTTCCATTATGTTCATATTAGCCGCCATAGAGCTACACAGTGCTCCGCTTCTTCTCTATCAATTTCAGCTTTAGTCAAATTCCTCAATTTACGTGTAAATAAGAATGACTGCCAATTTATGACAAAAAGGGAATCCCAGGTGTAAGCCATGATCATGGTAAAACTCATTATGTGTTTTTCGTTAGAAGGTGTAGTTCCTTGTAAAGGAATTCATCACATTTTGAAATAGAGCTTAATCAGATTTTATCTGAACTATCAAGGAAAGGCAGGAAAACTGGGACGACAAGCTTAGAACGGTGTACTCACAATATTTCGTGTGAAAGTTGGACACAGATTTTCGAAATGGCCTTGTGGTTATGTCATCCAGTAACCGGCCTCCCTTTTAGTGAGGAAAGACAGGTCGGGGCAGCTTCATATGGACTCACCGCCCCTTATTGCGTCTGTTCGTCCTCCAGCACACACCAGCTTACCAGGCTAATTGCGACTGCATTCTTTCGGTTCTTCGGAACTTCTATTTGGTTATATTGCAATATTGCCGAGTACGACTATGTTCTTGGTAATCCTAACCCTAGTAATACCAATTTTCACTGAAGAAATGTCATCGCAGCAGGTGAATTCTTGGTTATCACAATCGCCTTTGAAGAAATAAAAAACATAACCTTCCATCGTTAAAGAAGATCTCCCTAGTTTCTTCATTTTTAGGGAACGCTTCAACCTCTTGAACATCGGTGTGGACTTCCAGACAACTATGACTCGTTACCGGACTATGCTCAGGCGGAATTAAATGATCTTTGGTAAAGTTTTTCATTTACTGTAAAAAATGACTTTAAGCCAATTAACTCAGTAACTGTTGCGCAGGAGTACCTGGGTACCTGACACGCCGTGCATGAAAGAGTTGGAAATTCAGCAGGATATCTTCAACCTGGTAAAGGCCTTCAGTAACAAACTCGAACGAAAAAGTATGCGTAGTTCTTGCCATAATATATCTATTATCCAGAGCTCATCTTTCTTTCTTCTTGAATTTCGTCATACATTAGCTGCCATATCTCCTTGCTCGATCGCTGACAAAAACACCAGTCTGGAACCTTCCACTGAAGGCAATTTGGTAGAGTGACTCTCTTTTTTGTTAGCATTAAAAACCATTTTCTTACTGAAAAGTCGGCGTTTAGCTAGTACTGTGAAAAAAACGCCGAGGCACTCGAGAAAGCTATGAGAATTATTACCATTGTTATCAAACAAACGAATAATATGATAGTTTTTTTTATTCATTTTTTTCTTCTTTTTTCGTATCTCACATTCGTCGCATTACTGCGCAAATACCATACCTACCTTGCACTTAATTATGAAATAAAAGATAAGGTCTCGGTTTTAAACATTCCATGTGGGAATCATAATACTTGTTTTTATCTTCTCAAACTGCCCTGTAGCAACTTGTCCATCCAAGATTCATGTGGGATTTCCTTAGCCCAGGATGTGAGATTCAATCAAGTGTGTATTGCGACATTCCACTAGCCACAGGGCTATACAGGTTTGATATTGTAACAAAGATAAGATTATCCTCTTACTGGATCATAACATCATCGTGGTGAAAACGGTACACCTGAGTGTCTAACAGCAATGTACAGCTAAGAGTTGCTCACTCTGTGATAAGACCATCTTAAATAAGCAATTCAGCGTTTCCATTCAGAAGCTCACGCAAAACTTAACCTATACAACAACATACTCTATGGATTCGTCGTCTATGATAACACTAAAGTATGACACGAAATGATATGTCGTGCAATTGTTGTATTTCACTGAGTCTTACTATTCAAACAGAATTACACTTTTGAGAGACAATAGGAGAACAAAAACTTTAAGATTGTAATGAGGCTTTGTTTTTGCAGGTGGCCCATGCAACGCGGCCTAGGGTAATAACATGTGGAGAGTAGGAGTAGTGTTGTTTGCGAATAAGCGCTATAGTAGCTATTAAGAGCTTAGCGACTACGGCTCAATTTTTGTAACCAGTACATAAGTGGCATATGGTCGACACTTCAGTAGGAAACCCCTTACGATTAACTAGATTTTTCAGAACAGAATGAGAATACTAGTGGTCGCCTTTATGTAGTACCTGCTGCCACGACTCCAGATGACTATGATTACAATTACGTTGAACAAGTAATATCCTGTTGAAATTTTTTCTTCAGCCTTTCCTAGCTACACACAGACACAAATATACGTTCAGAGCTCAGAGCCGTTCTGGAATGTCATCGGAACAAAAGCCGAAGCTAAGCGAAAACCACAATCGAGGCCAACCCGTTTAGATGAGGTTACTTAATCGAAAGAATATTTTAACAAGAAGTTTTTATGAACACCATGAAGTGCACAGCAAGTAGATTGACATTTTGCTTGACGGAAAAACTGTACTTCGCTCCAAATAATTTTACTAAGGCTCTTCATTTGACGAAGTTAAATCAAATATTGTTCAAGAGTACTTCGGTTGCGTTCTCGAGACATTTTTTGTAGCAACGGTGCTTAAGGTGAAATGGAAACAGCTTCGCGTAGTTAGTATTCTGTTGCTATTCGAACAACTCTTGAAACACTCTCTGTAAAAATGTATTCATCTATAAGGATTTGAATCGCTGTTTATATATCTCATGATATAAGCGAGAACCGATGTTCGCCTAAAACGTGACATCACAGCGGGAACGATGGTTCCGTGCAATTGTATTGCTAATAAAAGTTAAATTCTTCATCAAAACGCACTTTCCAAAAGAAAACAGTAAAAATCACATTTCTGTAGTCTAATGGAAAGTGATAATTGAGAAGAAGTCGCTAATTTCTATGAGAGGACTTCTAGAAGAACAATTCCACTGGCATCTTTCTGTCAAGACAGTTTTGTACCCTCCTTAATACATACTATACATATATATATATATATATATATATATATATATATATATATATATATATATATATATATATATATATATATATATATATATATATATATATATATATATATATATATATATATATATATATATATATATATATATATCACATATATTTGGATACTTGGATAGCCCGTCCTCTCTAATTGTGCGGGCGCCGACATAATCTTCACTTTTTGGGAGACTTCCTGATTTAGCCATTGCAGATACATGTATATATCCACATATACTAGGATACTTGGACTGCCCGTCCTCACTAGTTGTGTGGGCCTTAGCATAAGTTCCATATTTTGGGAGATTTTCTGATCTAGCCATTGTGGTTTCCCAGAATTCCGAGGTTAGCCTGGCCCAAATCTGCCCCCAGGTCGTCATCACCACAGACACGTTTGTGGATGAAAGTGACATTCGCCACCATGCGACTAATTTGGTACCAGGAATGAGGTGGATCGTGGTATTGGTTTACTCTTAGCTAGGCTTCTTGACGGAAACGCCTGACTCCTTCTCGGCTTGAGAGGTCCTGCCAGGGATGAATCCCCTTGTTGTACATCGCAACCCGACATCCAAGAACACCTCCCAGCCACGATAAGGCGGTAAATCGTTGGGAGGTATATGTAGTAAAACAATGTTGCAAACATCAAAGAACAGTCGCAGACTTTTGTTCTTATCATAGGTAAGTATCGACGATATCGCAACGATGCGATTCAACGATGGAAAAGCTTCTTTCTTGCGTTTGGTCTCACCGGAAGTTCGTCGTCAATTCGAGGATGTATGGAATGATGAGGATATTCCTAGTGAATCACTCAGAATGGTCAAGGTACGGTATTTCATGAATGGTTTAAAGGGTGAGCACATATAATGAAACCAGGTGTGTTTGTTTGAGGTTTTGATAGAATACTGTTTTAAGAAGTGCAACACTTCATCAGAAACATGTAAATACTCATAATAAACTTGCGTTAATATTTTTTCACCGAATTTAACAAAAAAAAATCCCCATTTTACACTAGTAATACGACGAACTAATGCAAGCGAAACGAGCACATCTCTAAATATGTTCTGAGTAAGAAGGATAAAAAGAACAAAAAAAGGTTTTGTGTCCTGATAATTGCTATATATTTTTTATTTAATGATGTGTCGAAACACATCCTGCAAATTAGATATTAAAAAAAAGCTTATGCGTAAGTCAATGCCTTAAGGATGCGCCATGCATTCGAATTCACCAAGCATTGTTTGGAGGAGATTGAATGCGTATCTTTGCTTTAAAATGACTCGCGGTGGCCTACCGATGTATCGAGCCAGTGCTGCTATCCTCCCAGACAAGTCTGGTCGGAGGGATGGAGGGCTTGGTGGGCCATGGGCGCTGGGATCGATCCCAGATGGGTACCCTAGGACGCCTCCGACCACTGTGCCACACGCGCCCCTTAAATTAGATATTACTAAATATTGTTACTTTCACCCTATGTTTTCCACTTTGTCAAGAAGTTCTCAATGTTTCCCTTTTTTTTTAAATCAAAATGTCCTCAGGAAACCCATTTGATATAAAATACAACTGCCAAAACCCAGTCATGTACGAAAAGTTACCATTTTTCCTCATTTCATTATCAGATCTTTCCTATTTGGTTCTCTTCTTTATGATCGAGCATAAGATTTCATTAGAAAAAGTAGAAAATTGCCAGAAAAAGTATGATCTCGGTGGCTCCACAAACAAAATTTCTAATCTGAAAAAGTGGGCACCTCAATGTTGTGATTTGTTTTCCAACAATTGTGGCTCAGTGCTTCTTATTACTGATTAGTACGTGATCTATTAGAGTTTAAGGGAAAAAAGCGTTAATAACGAAAGGACGTACTTCGTTTTGTAATTTTGCTTCAAAGTTTTGGATATTTTTTTCTTAACTATCCACTTTTTAGATACAGATGCTGGCAGTTTCATTACTGACTGCTAAGCAGCTCGAAGAGTATAACCGATGGGCGACCAAGAGGCGTTATGTGTTGAAAGCTCGCGAACGAGAGCTGAGTCGTCTAAGTCCGGATGCAAAGCGACTCCTTAAACGGATGAGCAGTCGACGTACGACATTTCCAATAGATTCTTTGAAAAGTCACTTCTAGAGTTCAAACGAATACTTCGTCCCAGGATCGACTTTCTAAAAAACCTCGGCATTGGAATATGAATGCGTCGTTTTCTTGTTCAGCAATCGCGAGTTTGTTAAACAGCATACATTTACTTCCATAGAAAAACACAATACAATACAACAGTAGCTGACGTTTCGGCAGTATCGCCTTCTTCAGAGCCCAGTGATTGATAATCAGCTGTTCTAATATTCCTCATTGGAAGTCACGTAAAAAAAGCGGCTCTGAAGAAGGCGATACTGCCGAAACGTCAGCTACTGTTGTATTGTATTGTGTTTTTCTATGGAAGTAAATGTATGCTGTTTAACAAACTCGCGATTGCTGAACAAGAAAATTCGTCATTGCTATATTGATTGATTTCCGACCGAAAATTAATTAGTCTTAACTGTATACAAGGCTTAGAAAAAACATGCAGGCATGAAACTCCATTGCGTTCCTCATGTTGCTTACCAATATTTCATTCAAATCCCCTTGGAGTAAATGAAGCGACTTTTGTTCTTTAGATAAAATATTGTTCATTGACCATCGATTTCCCATGCTACATTTCAAAGCTTAATGTAAAATGTGAGAATATTTTTGCTACTATTTTGGCTAAATCCTGACTACTGGACTGCATGAGAAGGATTGAACTAGTGGGTAGAATTCAACTGTCGGGACATTCCTTCAATATAGCTGTCCCGAATTTCCGTAATATTACTAGTTTTGACACTTTGCACAGCATGTCTTCGTCAGTCGGCTAGTCTTAGAAAGACTTCATGTCTAATTGCATTTGGATGACTGAGCAAATTTCCATTGTGGAGGATTATGATTGCTTTATAATGAGTTCCTTTGTTGAAACTAGTTAACTTAAAACATTAAAAAATCACTTTCTTTTTATCTTGATGAGTGTTTTGTAGCCAAAAGACCGAAATCCGCCGACCAGTTATCGTTCCTTCTGACATCTGCGTGGAGCGTTGAAAGTGCCTTTTCACTAGTTTGCGAGAATTTTTTTTCCACCTCGAGTTTCGATGTAGCCGTGCCAGGATGTTCCGAGGCCGTCATCACCGAATCTGGTCGATTATTGTGAATCAGCAGGACTTTCAACTAGGTTTCATCAGGATCACGCCAATTCCCTATGTGGTCTTTTTTAGTTAATAAGATTTCGGATAGAAATATCAAACTCATTACCACTTTATAGGACATTCACGACAGATTCGGCATATTTGCGTTTGATACTTTGGACCATCAACTCCACATTACTAACTGGGAAATCGTGGATGAACAGTCAATTTTTACATAAGATTAGCAACGCTTAATTGCGTCTCATTTAAATTACATTATTGCTGTTTAGAATTCTCTTCGGTTCAGAGAAGATTAGCACTTTGTTCTTTCTTACTTCATTCCTATGTGGTTTGACTTCTTTTGCTTCGCGTTACCTTAGCACTTCTTCGATGCGTTCTGCTCTCTTTCAACCATCATCAGAAATAACCAAGTACACAACTGAAACATGAGGAATAGTTTTTTCCCCCAATTGGCATGTTGAATGCCGGTCGACTATAGTTTTCTCGGAAGTGGACGTTTTCAGACCTAAGAGAGTTACCTACTTTTGTGGATTGTTGGGGCGATTGGGGGGAATCCTAATATGTTTCTCATATTTTCAATAATAATGAAATTGAAAACCGCAATACCTCCAAACGATTGTAGCAATCAACAAGTAAATCAATTGCTCTTTTTTATGTTTTCACTTTAAAACGTCTTATCACAACGTCAGAAAATATTTATTATGTTGCGCGTACCTAGCGCAGTGGTTAGAGGTGACCTGCAATACATCCATGATCGTCCGCATGACCACGGGTCCCGGGTTAATCAAACATTTCGTCCCTTTGGGATTGGCAAGTTGAAGCAAGGCTTGTCTGGTAGAATAAAACAACTTTACTTTCCTAACCTTATGCACTGATAGATCCTCTATGTCAGTTTACAAGCCAAATATGCATTAAATCACCCTTACGATTTGTGTTGAATGCATGATACATCTCTAGGGGATCGATCAACTCCTAAAGCTTTATCCTTTCTATCCTCTATTTATTTTGTCAATCATAGCATTCATTCACATGTCTGGCTGATGTTTGTTTAAAAAGAGGTGAAACCCAGGTGTTTTGGACTGTTCATTTTTGTGAACTGAACAAAAAAAGCATACAAGTTAATAATTGTTGGGTTGTTGTTCAGGTGCCACATCACCAGTGAAATACGGAAAAATGTTTCTGCACCAAGGCTCCGAAATTTCAATGACTATGACGTTGGTAGTCTTTTTTGGACCTCTTTTTTTCAACATTTCGCTGAACAACACTCATTTTGCAGTAACATTACAATTAATGTTCAGCTTAGCAGATGTATCAAAGAGCTTTTTACACTAACCACTTTAAAATATGGGCCCTATGTGGATGGATCATACGTGGAGGAGGTCTTTCAGCACTGAACAAGAATGTATCAGTTCATAGTGAACTTTATTAACTGAAGTGAAATCATTTCAAATCTAGTGCTATGCATCAACGATAGTTTTTTGCTCGATCACGATAATGTTTTAAATTCTACGAACTAGTAATCCTTCCTTCTATCTTTTCCATGTTTCGAGAAGTGATTCCATTGAAGGAATGGGAAGTGCTCAGGCAGATGGTGTGCCAAATTACATCGTTGACAATGACATCTGCTATACTCATACTAAAACATTTTTGAAACCTTTTCTTCCAAAAACACATGAACTAGAAAGTGAAAGTTTCATAGTCAAATATTTTTGGAACATATATATGTTTAGAATAGCAGGGTAAAGTCTTTAGTAAATGTATACCCAAGTAGTGCGCAGCATAGGTTTCCCCTTCTGGCCTAATCACCCGAACCGAGTCGCTTTACATTTCTACTCATATTTTTGCAAATGGCTAAATTTTTTGTTGTAACAGAATTGCAAGGGCTGGTCGTAACCAGACTCTCATTAACATTATTAAAAACACATAGCTTACAGAAAAAAAAAGGATTTATAACAAAAAAACTGTAATGCTTCTTATGTCCCTCGAGTCGATACCAAGCAACTCTGGGCCACTTGATGTGTGCAAATGCGGGTGTTAATGGTGACACCTGAGAGTTATTCGATGTTTAACGGGAGTATAGGTGGCACAGTTGGTATATAAGCTAATCACCCACTGTTTCTCTTGAAAAGCAAACACGAGGTTGGTATTCTTCGAACGGAAATCGATGTGTTAAATCTTGTCTGCTGAGATTATCAAAATGCTTGGTTGAGTGGATTACAGGTCTACTCGACTTTTCTAATATCTGAAGAGGACGAAATCGCCGAAACGTCAGCTATTCTATTCTGTACGAATAAATCCATTAATACCATCTTCGTGTTTGCTCATCGAGAAAAAAGTGAATTATTGATCAATGCTGAGATTAAAAGAAAGTCGGTCTTAGGAGTTAAGTACTACTCTCCTTGCTCCTTATGATGAATTCTTCTTCATTCATCATATCATACCCTTTTTTTTCGTCCTAACACAAAATGTATGTGCTAGACATCGATATGTTTCAGATGTAGAAGACGACGAGTTGACTGTATCGCCTTCAGTGAAACGTGAACTACGAAAATTCGTTGCCGCTTTTAATCGACGACGTTCCAGAGCGTTTGAGTGATTTTGACAGAGGATTCTTCGTCTGCAACGATTTCCCTCTTCATCATTCTGTTTGTGATTTGGTTTTCACCGTAAAATTCAAACCACCTTATCGGTGCTTTGTGTCATTTTAACGCGCCCGCGATACTCATCGATGAGGACCGCGCTTATCGATCGATTTCTTGGAGAGAAGGAAAAAAAAATTTCAATGCCAACTTCATTACAGCATCTTTGCGTTCATCGTAAAAGCTTCGTTAGCACATAAACACTCTATTATTCTCATATAACACACGTCAATCCCAATTTTTTGTGTCAACGATTAATATGGAAACGTGCAGGAGCATCAATACAATAATAGCTTGAAATCAATAGAAAATAAATATGAATGTTTAAATGTCTTTGGAGATCCTAGATGTGTTATGGATTACCGACATATGAACCTAAAATGTTTAGAAGATCAGTTAGCACGACGTAAGACCAGCGGACGACAAACCAGTCGTTAACGTAAGCACGAAGTATTCATCTCATTTTACGTGCTCACCCCAATTCGCAACAGTGTCATAGTTCATAGCAATGACAATGACGACAGGCGAATCAGAGTGTACAGGTTGAGATAGAACAAAGTTGTCGTTCCAGTTTTACGTAAGCACTGACGATGGAGAACACTCAAGCCGATCATCCCAGTTCGCAACAGTGTCATAGTACCTACCAAGGACAATGACGACCGTCGAACCGGTATGCTCAGCACGTACACATCTAGTACGTTAGAGTTGAGTTGAGTTCTGTTGAGGTTGAGAGTGTGTATGATGGATGAATGGTGAATAGGTGAATGAGTGACGACGAGACGACGACTGATGGTACGTACGGCCGCGGATATTATACACAATTCGAGTGGGGCGTGGTCGACCTGCACTGTTCCCGCCATGTCGGCCGGCGAACGGCGCGCATCGTCTCGACACCGGCGGCGACGTGCGGAGCATTAACAGCGCATCCAGGCACATTGCCTCCGGCATCGATATTAATCCGACGATATCATCTCGTCGTTTTCCTGGAATATCCTTATTCTGGATGGATGATCACACCTCAGCAATGAATAGTCAACGTCGTCCACTGTGATGAACAGACCGACAGAACGACAGATCGAAAACGCTCAGAAGATGTAGTGTGAACACTTGAATTACCTTAAAAACCCTATGTAAGACATAAAGAAACCATCAAGAACGTTGTGTTTTAGAGATTCTTTCTCAAAGCTTGTCATGTACTTATAAATTAAGTGCCTTGTTCGTGTAATTCGGGTTTCAACTCACTGCCGTATGGTCAATCATTCTTCCTGAATTTCACTATACAAAAGCGAAGTAGATAACAACTTATAAGAACCTATGTGGAATTCTATACACAAAAACAGATGATGAATAGAAATATAAGGAGTTGGTTTTCTCTAATGAATTTTGTGGTTAATGTTCAGTACTTAGGCCATCTGCTAAGGCTAATACAATAGACAGCACACAGCGAAATAAGCCTATAAACCGAGCAACCCAGACAAATATACTACTAGAGTATTGTGTACGACATTGTTATCTCTATATCTTATATAGTCATGTGACTTAACGTAACTATAAATTTTAATAAATCGTAGAAGAAGTCTCCATTGTTAGCTTTCTTTTCTCTTAATGTTTTGGTGTCTATTAATGTTTAATGGACTTCGTGGATGAGTCAGCTCGACTAGTTAGCAAACAAAAAGCACTCACACTCGAATACTTGCTTTCTTACATAGATGGTCCACCTTCACGAAGTATCGTTCACCTCAAGGACAACAGCTCAAGCGCGCATGTTCCTCGTTTGTGAAATGCTTTTTTTTCTGGATTCCCAATAAACCCGTACCAGGATGTGCTCACGTAGTCAGGTAC
Organism: Angiostrongylus vasorum; assembly: GCA_018806985.1. Classification (NCBI taxonomy): domain Eukaryota; kingdom Metazoa; phylum Nematoda; class Chromadorea; order Rhabditida; family Metastrongylidae; genus Angiostrongylus; species Angiostrongylus vasorum. The sequence goes on along the minus strand of JADANN010000119.1, from coordinate 87,904 downwards.
ACAGTAGACGGTCGATTAGGACAGGTAGGAAGCCAGTTTAATAGATGGAGAATAACTTTCCTCCTGGGCGGCTACTTTTCTAGATAATGGGTTATTCTCAATTGGCCTTTCAAATGGAAATGTCGGAGAAAAAAAAGGAGAGATAAGAAGGCAAAAAAGTGGTACGCATACAAGTTATAAAAAGAAAAAACAACGAAAAACGAGTTGTTTGCAATACTATTTATATTTTATGAAGCATATAATATACATAACAAAATGTCATCTAGTGAAAATCGTTACGTGAATCGATAAAAGTTAGTTACGTTAAATTGTTTCTCTCATAAAAATCGTTAATTCAACAAATATTTATTAAACTGTTGTTGATGGTATTCCAATCAATAATATGTGACTTCATTTTTGGTTCTTTTTTCTTATGTGAGAGAGTAACTGGTGGGAAAAGCGTATAAAACAATAAAGTATTATTTGTTATGTATTTCAAGTAGTTGAGCGAGAAGGTCCTTCTTAAAGTTTTCTCTTGACAAGAAAGCGCGAGCTGCGAAAAGCTCTTGCTAGGTGGATTAGACATTTGTGAGACCACAGTCACACTTGGATACGTGGATGGCCCATCTTCACTGATTGTGTGGGCCCAGCATAATTTCTATGTCTTTGGAGTTTTATCGGTTTACTTATTGCGGTTCCCTGGAGCCCCGAGGTCAGTCTGGCGAAAGTCTGCCCCCTGGTCGTTACCAATATAGGTAGTTGCCGTCTTTGTGGATCAGACGGAGATTTGCCACCATGCGACTAGTTTGGTGCCAGGACGTTGACGGATCCTGGTATTGGCTTACTCTTAGCAAGGCTTCTTGATGGAAACGTCGGACTCTTTCTCAGCTTGGGAGACCCTGCCAGGGGAGATGAATCCCCCTCGCTGTACATCGCAGCTCGGCACACAGGGAACACCTTCTAGCCACGATGATGCGGTAAACCGTTGGGTGTGGCAGGCATACTAACTATAACTATATGTACATTTACGTACATATTTATTAGATGTTAGATGAGCAGTAGTACGGTAGCGTCGCTTGGAATGTCGTGACGTATAAAAATTTTCTCTTCATTTGCTTTCAATGTCGTCGAAGGTGTGATGGTATTGCCCGTAAGTGATTCACCTATTTGGGCCTTCTGTTTAATAAGTCACTTCTATGCAAATTCCGTCATTTTTTCCTCCTGTGGATAGCAGTGAAAACTTGTATCGTCTGGTGGTTTCGTATATTTCCATATATGAATGACTGCCGAGACAAAACTTTGTGATGAATCAGCTAAAATACGAAGAAAAAGAGTTGTTGAAAACGATCAATTATGACTCGAAATTTCTTATTGCCACAGATTTTGAGGGACGATTAAATGAATTTCAAAAGAGTGATTGTTGTCATGCTAAAAATACAACAACAGAGTGTGAATTTTATTATTACGACAGAAGGGTGTGCGTGGCACAGTGGTCGGAGGCGCTCTGCAATACACACATGTGATCGATCCCCGCGCTCGTGGCTCACCAGGCGTTCCATCCCACTGGGCTCGGCAAATTAGTGCGAGACTTGTCTGAGAGGACAGCAGCACTGGCTCGATACATCGGTAAGCCACCGCGAGTCGAGTCATTGTAAAGGCCAGATGTGCATTTAATCACCTCCAAACGATGTTTAATGAAGTCGAATGCATGACGCATCCCCTCAGGGTCTGATCAACGCCGAAAGCTCTATCCTTTTTTTCTACTTAGTATTACGATGTGTGTGTGTGTGTGTGTGTGTGTGTGTGTGTGTGTGTGTGTGTGTGTGTGTGTGTGTGTGTGTGTGTGTGTGTGTGTGTGTGTGTGTGTGTGTGTGTGTGTGTGTGTGTGTGTGTGTGTGTGTGTGTGTGTGTGTGTGTGTGTGTGTGTGTGTGTGTGTGTGTGTGTGTGTGTGTGTGTGTGTGTGTGTGTGTGTGTGTGTGTGTGTGTGTGTGTGTGTGTGTGTGTGTGTGTGTGTGTGTGTGTGTGTGTGTGTGTGTGTGTGTGTGTGTGTGTGTGTGTGTGTGTGTGTGTGTGTGTGTGTGTGTGTGTGTGTGTGTGTGTGTGTGTGTGTGTGTGTGTGTGTGTGTGTGTGTGTGTGTGTGTGTGTGTGTGTGTGTGTGTGTGTGTGTGTGTGTGTGTGTGTGTGTGTGTGTGTGTGTGTGTGTGTGTGTGTGTGTGTGTGTGTGTGTGTGTGTGTGTGTGTGTGTGTGTGTGTGTGTGTGTGTGTGTGTGTGTGTGTGTGTGTGTGTGTGTGTGTGTGTGTGTGTGTGTGTGTGTGTGTGTGTGTGTGTGTGTGTGTGTGTGTGTGTGTGTGTGTGTGTGTGTGTGTGTGTGTGTGTGTGTGTGTGTGTGTGTGTGTGTGTGTGTGTGTGTGTGTGTGTGTGTGTGTGTGTGTGTGTGTGTGTGTGTGTGTGTGTGTGTGTGTGTGTGTGTGTGTGTGTGTGTGTGTGTGTGTGTGTGTGTGTGTGTGTGTGTGTGTGTGTGTGTGTGTGTGTGTGTGTGCTAATTAAATCGCATTAAACAATCGATCGATAATCGTAAAAAAATCAATGTAGGAAAATAATATTCGAACAGATTGTTAGATTTTGAGCAGGGCGACAATAATGGACGGTGCGAAACTGGAATAAATCATCTCGTTATGCAATTAATGGAAATTCGAAACGAAATGACGAGAGGAGTAATTTGTTAGTGGCAAAATTATTGCACATATGGAGTGAATGTGCATTCAACCATTCATAACTTCCGCATATTTTCTACCCTGAACCTCAAAATTTCTTAGGAGAATGGAAAAATTTCGGAAAGAAAAACACATACGGTCTACATCAGCCTGCAACCAATCCATGGGATCAGTCAATATCAGTTATTTTCTGATAGAATTAGAGCAAAAAATGCACATCATATCGATTATGTGAATAATTGATTGTATAGTATACGAGGAAAAACCTGGATATATGGAAGTATAGTGTGGTTTGTAAGAGGAATACAATCCGTTCTGGCCAATCGTTTCCGATTCTGTTTCTTGCGTGAAGGATTTTCAAAGATTCTATACTATATAATTCTAGGACCTTTAGTGTTATGGTTAGAGATGTGCCCTGCAGTAGAAAATGGATCGATGTCCGGTTCGATCCTGTGCTCCCAGCTCACCGAGCCCTTCATCCCTCCGGGTTCGACAAATTGGTACGAGATTTATCTGGGACGATATCAGCATTGACCTAATCCATCAGTAGGCCCCCGGTCAGGCAGTGTGCATGTCAAAGATACATTGAATAATCACATCTACAGTGCTACGTATGGAGTTGAATGCATGCAGCACACTTAGGGATTGGTTGTTGCTCTATCTTCTATCATTTCCACCATAACGGTAGCGTTTCACGAATTCATATCAGTTTCTTGCAAACATTTCGTTCCTAATTCTTCTAATGTTTAGCTAAAATGACACAGATTAAACACGATGCTCTGAGATACAAAGTATTAGTAAAGAAGCAAAGTGTTTCATGTTTAATGCAATGAAGTTTCGATAATAACAAATAGAATTTGAGGCAGCTAATAGATATATTTATTATTTTTCAATAATGTCAATGACGATTTTCTCTCGGCAGCTAAGGCTGAGCGCTTAAACGTCGTCGTCGTTGTTCAAGTACAGCCTTTGGGCAGAGGATTTTCTTGAATGCCCGACGAAATTCCAAATTGAGAGTACCGTAGAGAAATGGATTTAATGATGAATTGATATAACCCAACCATGTGAAGGCTTGATTCACCTGAAAAGAGTTGGAAACTTATCGGTATGAAATCGAAGTAAATCAGATTTGAAAATTGTATTTGAACCAGATTTTCTTCGAGTTTCTTCTCTTTTACCTGGCGAGAAAAAACAGCAAACGAAAGGAAGTACATATATCTTGTTGTGCTAACAGATTATATTTAGAGATTCAAATGTTATAGAGATCTCTAGATAAGTAGGAAAGCGGAAATAGGAGCAACTGTGTCATACTTGTTGCCTCTAAGGCAACCATGATATAAAATCTTCCTTGAGACCCATATATATGCAAAAAAACATGGTGCAAGAGAAGAGGAGTATATCACTAACTTTAAACAAACCTAAAAGCTATCTATGCATGTGGACTTACTTATTAATTTTTTTTCTTTTTACACGACCCGTCTTTCACATCTATCGTGCAGCTCCCTGCACCTCTCGCATTCAAATCGTTTCCTCGCATTCGTCATCCACGAAAGGGCTTCCAACTTTTGCTTGTGGATCCGGGTGCTTATTGAGGACTTTTCTTTCGTCATGAATGTCGTTGAAGGTTTGTCGAGTCGATTCTCAATGGTGTCCTGAGATAGCCGGGCTGCAGCGTTTCCACTTGGATCGCCGAGTGGCATGCATTTACTAGCTTGCGTGTAGATTCACGTAATAGACATCCAAAACGCGAAGTTAAGTAAGAAAATTGGTTAAATGAATTGACATAATGTTATAAACATGGCACCTTTAGATCTGTGTACCGTAAGTCATTTTGTTCAAAATTATGACAAAATTTTTCGTATTCGTTAGAAAAACGTAAACATGAATTTTTATTGGTATTGGTTTGATTAGCGGCAAGAAAATCTATTGCACGACATTCTTCTTTTCTCCAAAGAATACTTTACAATAACTCTCGCTAAAATTTCTCTTGAACGTACTTTTGGATGAAGTGTACAGGTTTCGCAGAACGGAAGAATCACATAGGCACAGAAGAACGGTAACCAACAAAATGTGAACACAAATATTATAACGGCAATCGTCTTCGCTGCTCGTTTCTCTTTCGCCACACTGATCTTTTCACGATGTCGAAGCATTGCCGTTGGATTCTTCAAGAAAAGAAGAAAAGATGAATAGAATGACTAAATAAAGAATAACGTTTCATATATACCCTATCAACAACCTAGAGAAAACTTCTCAGATCATTTTTATACCTTTATTACAAAACGTGTAAGGTGGTGGTCAGAGATGCCCCACAAGGAACATCATATCCGTTAATTCGATCCTGTGCCGTCGACTAGCTAAGTCCTCCATTCCCCTAGATTCGGCTGTTGGTACCATATTTGTAATAGGGGACAAGAGTAGTGACTTGACTCACTGGAAGGCCGAAGCAAATCATTGATTAGAATAAATATGTAACCAGTAACCTGGTGCTGCATGGAGTTATGCATGACGCATCGCTAAAGAACTGATTGATGAACCTTGAGATCTTTATCCTTCTTACTTTTTTATCTAAATACTGAATGTATTCAATTTATATTGAGAAGGATGGGCTCTTTAGATTTTTCGAAACATGATTCAACTCCGTGCTAGTTCTCTCGAAAAGACCAAGCACATGAATTCTGTGGATAATTGAATAATCGTAGTCAGAATTTCGAATTTCAACCCTCGAATAGTGAAGGACTTGAATGTAGCAGTTCAATGAAGATATGAGAAATGATGGTGCGACCACAAGAGAAGTTGACACGCCAGTTGAGGAAGGTAGAAATTCATTCTCCGTGCTTACTTAACTCATACTGCTGCACTTATTATCTATAATGTGTTTTGCATACTGATATATGCAAAAAATTTACATCTTATATTTTAAATGACCCGTCATGACATCTACTATGCGGATCCCAACACTTGTTGTTTTCGATTAGTTTTATTCGCATGCCTAGTCTCACAATAGTCTTCGAACAATTAGCGTGTTGTTTCTTGCTGCTTGAGGATCTCGACATTGTTTATGAATGCCGTAGAACACTGGTCAAGTTGAAAGTCCTTGCAATGTTGGGAATAGCCGAGCTAAGACATCCCCGCATGGATCGGTGGAGAGCGTTGAGGAGAGGGCCTTGCTTTCTGACGGAATGCATCACTAACAACAACGTTACCCCACTCCCCGCATTTGCACAGGTGCATAGGCATCACAGATATTTTAAATACAGAAACAAAATTTTCAAAAAAATGAAGACAAATTCATTGGTTGATTGTGAGTATGGTGATATGGCGGCCTTAGGTTTCACCAACGAACTTGTGTTGTTGTCCTTTTCATTTTACGTCCGGGGAACACGAACAATTTCACAGTTCCGTTTTCTGGCTTGGTAAAAATTACTCTCAATCCTTTTTTCATAGTTTTTTTTTGAGAGTTCGTGAAGGGATCAATCCAAGTAAAGCAACAGTCACTGCATCCACTGAAGCGTGGTGGAAGGTCATTCATGATACTCACTCTAATTTTCTCGAGGATATATAAGGATGGTAAGCATAATGATTAAAATTCTCCGAAAAACACTACTGTTTAGTTAGTCACAAATGGAGTGTTTATGTTTCATTTTAACCTTATCATGAATTTTATGCCTCGTCGAACCACTTTGATAGTGGACGTTAGTATTTCGGACTTGTTCTTATAATTGCGGCATAAGGGATATTTATAGCATTAGCTTGTCAGTGAAGTTGGAAAACACTTGATGCCTGCTTCGTCTCTCTTACGTAGGGTCAAGTTTAGTGAAATACGGAAGCATCCGGGTTTTCTTTGTTTGCTTGCTACACCACTATGTGTTTCAATCATAGAAGCCCTGTACTTCTCTATGATGACACCAAGCCATATTTTTAGAAAGATGGCGTAGAGGCCGGCTAACGTGATGTGCGAAACCTCGCCTTACCCACACTATTAATCCGGGCGATCTCTGACAGATTATCACTTATTCAAATATTTGAAACTTTTGATGTGAGAAGAAAACCTAGGACCAACCTTCTGTGAACCTCGACATTGATCAATAATTCTATTGTGTACCTATTGTGTCAGCTATTGTGTATTAATAAATGCTGTAATAACAGCTTCGTGTTTGGTCGTTAAGAAAAACAGTGAATTATTGAAAAGAAAATCCTAGGCATTAATGACTAAATAGGTGCCTTAAAGGTAGCAGAATGAAAGAAGTTTGCGCCATGAAAGGCTGAGTGAACAAAAGCATGCAAAGGTTATTTAGTCAGAAAGGTGTTAAATGAGACTAGGAACATTTCCATTGTAAAAGCACAGAAATATATTTAACATATACAAATTTTCGCATATATCTTCTCGTATGTGTCCTCCTTGGGAGGGTTTCAACGAATGAGGACTTCTTTAGCGAATGGCTTGAAGAAATGGCCATTTATGATCTCTTCCACTTAATTTCAGGGTGCAGAGACTGCTACTTCAGCCAAAAGTATTAGCGACTGGTATTCTTGGTCTCTTAATTTATGCAGTGGCATCGGTTGTTAGTTTCAGGAGACCGGAATTTCGTGGCGAACTTAAAACTCGGTTTCATGAGTATGAGAAGGCTGTGCATGAAGCAATCGTATCTCTATTAGCTGTTGTGGAAAACTGGATCTTTTCAAAAGGTGAAATTGAAAGACACATATGAAGCACTCCTTTTGACAAAATCGCCAAATGTGAATGCATACTAGATCCTTTGTTAGAGAGTTTCAGGCCAGGTGACCTCATCGCGCTCAAAGGGTTCGAAGGGCTCGAAGAATATCACACTTTTGTGTAAATACTTTGATTTTCTTTCGTCTCGTGAAGAAGAAAGTCAGCGTACCGTCGTGGATGCCACTGAGCTCTTTAATGACAAAGGACTAGTCCTAGTTTGGGTTTCCGATTCGAACTATCAAGGTCTTTCTATGACTGGGTGAGCTTGCTGAAAGCACGAACGACAGGTAGAAGGATCCTCTACGCTAGTTATGACGCTGTAAAACATTATGCGATTTTACAATAATAGTAACAGCACATATTTTCTGCTTTATTTTACATGACCCATTATTACATCTAGTGAGCGAATCCCAGCACTTCTTGCATTCGAATCGTTTTCCTCGCAAACATCGTCTCACGATGGTCTTCGAACATTTCTTGAGGTGTTTAGGCGGCTGCCTGTGGATTTCATCTTCTTTATGAATGTATAGAATGTTCGTCGAGTCGATTCTTTTGCAGCCTTGGAGATAGTCGGGTCAAGACATTCCCATATGGGTTGGTGAAGAGCGTTAGGGTGGGGATCGAACTAGTGCCTTTGCTCCCTGATTGACGGCATCACTTACTTCTGCGCTATTCCTTAGACAGTAGTAAATAAACATTTTTTTGGCCAAGATTATGAAATTTCGTAATTATGTATATGTTCGTTATGTAGCACATATAATACTTAACACATACGCTCTAGATGCATTGCGTGACATGCACAAGTAGGTGAACAAAGTCAGCATTGCATCCACTGCATTTTTTTAGGTGGTTTATTTTTGTTGCACAGAGTTGTTTCCTGCAGATTTTGCTCTAGCTGTGGCCCTTGAAATGCTTTTCTCTAAACTTAATAGTTTACAGGAAACATTCTTCCCGAACATTTTCATTTACTGGTAATCTGTCTGGTAGTTGACTGTTATTTCATTCCAGTCGATTTGATGAATCACGATTATTGCATGGGATGGGCAACTATAAAGAGTGCAATAATGGACTCAATATAACTGCAGTACGCTTCCAAAGGCTGAGAGTAACGTGTTTGCAGGATGGACCCAAGTAACATGCAACATGCAGTAAATAATAACGTACATAGCATGCATTCTCCTAGATAGGCCGAAGTGGGCTCAACAGTTCTTTAGTGTTCTATATCCCCAAAGTCCTCTAATTATAGAGAAAGCTTGTCCCCTGAAATCCTGCAAATTTCAACCGAGACGAAATTAGGTGTCCTCCCATCCAACAGCTGCGAAAATGCGACCACCGGATGTTATGTGACAAAATATGGTTTGTAGTAACTAGTCGTCTAGATAAAAAGTCGGAGGCTTACACTTCAGTTCTGACAGTTGAAAAATGCTTTCAAATCGATTATTCAGAATTCTTAGCTAAACTATTTTAACAGGATTTCTCTTCAGTACGGGGATCATTATAAATAGTTAGTTAAAATCCTTGAACCCAACGATTTGCTTGTAAATGGATGGCAATGACTAGTCTAAATTACCAAACGCCTTCATGAGTTCCCCTTTTTCTTAATGGGAACAACGTGTACTATGCACAAGGACATGTACAGTGTTAACCTATCTAAGATTCGGACACTGCAATATTACTGCTTTGAAAAACAAAGAATAAAATAATTTCAAGACTTTTACCGAATCTTCTCGTTCCCAGGTTCGTTTCGAGTAATTGTTGTTATGATACTTCATTGACTTTGTCGTTTTATCCATATTGTCCACAACATGAAAACAAAGAAAATATGAATTAAACTTTCTTACCTTTTACAGGTCTGCTTCTTAGTTAGGCGTAAAAGTCGTTATGCACGGACCAACTGATTACCTAATGACAATTAGTTCATTAGTAAGTTGTCAAGTAGAGAGAAACACCGACCAAAGTAACCGGCTTAAATCGACGAAAACTTCACGTATTTTGATTTCTAACGATAAGAAGCTTCAAAAGTAAATGGCTTTTTTCAGCTGTGCATTTTATGTCCAATTTGGCTTTATTACAAGCTTTGCAAAAGGAACACTAAAATGAAATCGAATACGAAAGTAACCGTAAAGATTGAAGTGCCTACGGTATGCACTAGTGGTATTTTTCCACTAGTTCGTCTACCCATTTTTGTGCTGTCCATCGAAAATCGTTTCGATTCCGGTCGACCATCAATTTCATCCGTTGGTGTGTTTTTTATACGCGTTAAAGCACTTCGACCTAAAGTACGAAAGATCTGCAGATAGCTTCAGATTTGACTCAATCAAATGATGGGAATAGAGCTGTTGGTGAGCACGCAATTTCAACAAGTGTGTTACTGGTTCAATCATCAAGCACACCATTTCCATCTGCTTTGCGAGTTTAATGGCTTTTTATCAAGACGTTGTTCAATTGATGGAACAGTCAGTTTTTCAATCTTCGGCCGAGCTTTTTGAAGCCAATATAAGGATCCAAACCAGTTCTCTATCGCATTATTTCTTTCTTAGTTTTTAAATGTGCTTTCTCATCTCGTTGTACTACTTTAGCACCAGTTCTTTCCTTTAGGACAAATTTGAGTCATATTATATTAGTTTATTAAGCTAGTTTTTACAGTTTGCTGAACGAAATCGTGGTCAAATTTGGAAATACTGTTACCTAATAGGAACGATTTTTCAATAACCACCAGGATTTCTAAGATTTCAACTAAACCATTGAGAAGATTGTCGTAATTGAATTAACAAGGATGATTGAAAAACACAAAAAAGAACGCATGTAGAATTAAGCAACAGGGATTTCTTTCTTCAAGTTATGAATACCTCATACTGTTTGTCTACTAGCGAATCTAACTATCCTTATTCATGTGGAACAAAATTCATTAGCAGTACCAAAATTTCTTACATTAATTATAAGTGTTTACTGTAGAAAGATAGGTAGAAAGCTGGCTGAGAGAAAGGCAAAGGAAGGACCTCAATTGTGCAGTAGGTAACACGTGACCCTCCGAAAAGGGTAATGCCTGCTCCGAATCTGGCCTGGGGGTCTAGGTTTTACAAATATCCCAGCATGTGGTTCAATTTTACATCATACCCTGTCGCGAAAAATAGTAATAGGCAGTAAATAAAAAGTTATCAATGCTTATAGTATTCTGAGTGCATGGTTCATATTGTTATCAATAAAGAGATCATATAACGCAAATCCGATGAAGAGTGAGAGGATTTTTTTTCCGCCGTATTGCTCACTTTGTAATCGCTGTGCTTGTACCGTATCTGATTTTCATGCAAATTTCTTGTTGTTTACTGAACCAAAACAGGTTTATTTATTTCGGTTCCATAGCTCACTGCTTTACAAAGACCAGGAACTGAGTGTTAACAGCCATTGTTCATCGTGTAGATGTTTTCGGAAAACTGAAGGACTGACAAGGAAACTGACACTTCGATTATTTGGTTCATTCCTATATGATACACTCAGAAGCAAAAAGAATATGAGAAGCAAAGCACTTCCACTATTCCCTTCTGTATCAAAGACTTTATAACGTTTTAGACTAGACTTGAACGGCAGATAATCAAATGGTTGAGCTAAAAAGGTCTACTAGCACCTAATGGCGATTTGAGGTGGGTTACCTAAATGTCTTCTGGTTGCTTGGTTTATTGCCGTGTGCTTGCAGTGAAGAGGGACAGACCGAAAAAGCGAACGAATTGAAGCCAGCTTTTGGTCGTCGTTTTTGTAGTATGACAAGCTGTCCCCATTAAAACTATTGTAAAATGAAGCTTTCATTTGGTTGAAAGTTAATGCATATAAGGGTAACGATTAGAGGAAGATTTGGCTGTTGTCCAAGCCTTTTTTAAAGTGCATCACTCTCTTATTCGTCTTCCAGCAACAAACATTTCGAGTTCGACAATTTCGAAAGGAATGGTAAATGGTTCTTTGCTCCACTTCTCTTAAATGAGTTTGCTAGTGAATGAAAGCACTCAGAGGAATGACCAAACTTGTACCAGGTATGTTATGGATCTAACCAGAGAATGCTTATGTACAACTAGCGCTTCACTTCATTTCTCTACGTGTCCCAATTTGCTATATACCTTTAGAATTGCTGAATAAAGACTTATACAACAACACTAACAAGGCAAACAGAACATAAACTAAACTAGTTCCTAGTCTAATAAATAAACTAGTTCAGTAACAGTGATGACGCTGAGATGTTTGCAAAACGTGGACGTCAAACCAGACTCGAACCTGGGATTACTCTTTCCCTTTATGTCAGTAAGTGTACAAAATATAAAGTGTTGATTAAAATGTTTATCGTTCATGTGCTAGAATGATATATTGGATCAACCAATCCTAATAAATATAGAGTGAATAGAATACTGAAACATGGAAAAAACAAATTTCTTCGAAGCGTGGCATTTTATTGTAGAGTTATCAACTATTTAATTTGCTGAGAGAGAGGAGAAACGAAGGACCCGCATGGTGCGGTGGTGAACGCGCTAGCCTCCGGAAAGGGTAATAGCGCGTTCGTTCCCCACCGCAGACACCTACGGTACGGAGTTTTGCAAATATCTCAGCATCATTGTGGTTGTTTAATTTGCATCTGTTTAACAATCGTGGTTTTGTGCAAGGTGTAAAAAACATAATGGTTAGATAAATAAGATACCAATGCTTTGCCACTTCTTGAGCTCTCTTCCAACTCAGAACTTTCCTTAATAAAGACTTCTACTTGCACTTTTTTTTGCTCCTTTATTGCTCCATTGTTGTTGGCTTTTCGTTTTTTAAAGAAAGCTGCTGTCTTTGACATAAAATCAAATTTTGTCACTATGCAAGGAAAAAATACCTCTATTCGTCCGAATTCGTTGCCTTGCTTCTAGATAAATCTTTGCATAAACAATAACCATTACAAGCAGTGGTAGAAAAAATGAGCCAGACGCTGAGAAGACAACAAAAGCTCTGAAAAAGTGAAGTTCGATGTTTGTGATGTTAAAATGCAAAAATACAGCAAATAAGTAGCGAACAGACTAAGAATTCTGCCACAAAACACTGTGAATTCCCCCTTCATGAATTACTTCGGATGTCACGAAATTCATTTCGACATTCAAGCTTCACCTTAGACTACAATTAACTGTCGAAGTTTACTAGAAACTGATCAATGCGTGATAATTAACACTGGTTACAGACGTTATGGTATATCTTGCCGCTTCCCGTTAATTCCTGTAAAGATTTCATCGGACACAATGACGTTAATGTAAACGATTCCATTTGCTCGTAATGAAAAGAAATCATCATTATCTGTTGTACATCACAAAGAAATCTGGTAACGGATGTATTCTTTCTGAAAAAAGAGAAGAAATACGATAGGAAGCTTGGAATTAGGTTTTTCTCTCTTTAATTCAATCCGATTCGATTGATGCCTCTGAGCAATCAATGTTTGCGAAAACGTATGAAATGCCAGCCTCTTTATGTTCAGTTTTCTCACATCCATCACGAAATTTTTGGAAGCGATCTACTACCACTCGTTAATCGTCATTAAAGGATAAAAAGGGTGAAGCTTTTGGCGTTGGTTAATCCCTGAAGGATGCACTCGACTTCTTTAAGCATCGTTGGATGTGATTGAATGCACTTCTGGCCTTTACAATGACTCGCGGTGGCCTACCGATGTATCCAGCCAATGCTGCTATTCTCCCAGACAAGTCTGGCACGAATTTGTCGACTCCAGAGAGATGGAAGGTTTGGTGAGCCATGGGCGCGGGGACTGATTCTACATGTGTGTTGCAGGGCGCCCCTCGACCACTGCGCCACACGCGCCTTGATAGTAGTGAGAACATTACATTGGTCTCGAGATTTCTCGATCATTCTTGTGTTTCACCTCTAAACTCGGTCACAGTAAAATATTTATTGAAAAACAGAACTACATAATGGAGAGAGTGTGAATCATTTATGACTTACGCCCTTGATGGCAGAGGGTCGGCTTGAGTGATATATGAGTCACCTTTTTTTGTCGTTTATTTTGTCACACAGAGGCTTTCTCCATAAGTTTTAGTAATGATTCGATAGCCTACCTTGGACAGATGTTAAGTCGGGTGCCGGCCAAAGAGGCCTATGTACTGTGCTACATAGTTTACAATGAAACCTGTTACGTGGTCAAAGAGTCGAAGACTAGCTCGCACTTGCTTGGCATGAATTCTATCAGATTTCAAGTGATAACAACTACACATCACATCTGTGATTTCTTATAAAAGCCAAGATAACGTCTTCGTTTCTTTGACTACTGACAGCCAACTTCGAAGAAACCACTTGAGGATAAAAAACGGGGTTGCACTCTGTCCATAAAACTCAAGTAGTCTTTGGCCATGAATTCAATTATCGGCGCCTTCTGCCCGTTGCCATAATGGATCAACGAAGCCATACATGTGTCTGTTATATATGATTTATTGACGGAAAGCCATTTCCTCGTAGAAATGGGTTGAAACGAATATGCTGATATACCGACAACTAAAGGTTGAGAGTAATGTGGTCCGATGGTGACAAATTTTTTTCCATCATTCGTATATTAATATAACACGAGAGTTGAAAATGTAAGAAAAATAAGCATGAAAGAATATATAAGGGGGTTTTAAAGGGTACGTCGTGTGCACAGTCTAAGAAATCACAGTGCTTAACTTTTCATTTACTACCTTTTAGTTTTTTTACAGTAGCGTATTACGTGGAATGCAACTACAACGTGTTACCCATTGCAGTCTCTGCTTTGCCTTTCGCTTTGCCAGCTAGTCATTTACCCCTAGCGCTGCTATCAGCAATCATCCATCACACCCAGAAAGGGTAATCGAGGGCTCCAAACTGGTCTGGGATCCGAGTTTTGTAAATATCTCAGCACCATTGCATTGCAACAAATGTTTTCTTCTCATTATTTGTTGTCGGCTTCAGTGAACTTATTCTTTTTTGTTCATACCTGTTAGTCATTCCTCCGCAAAATTTGGAAAGGGTAACACAAGTATTCCATCGGTTCACTTCCGCTGAGCATTCAGTGGAAGATAAAGCTTAATTCGTTTGCTGCCGACGTGAATCAAGCCTATCCAATTCAATTTTTGACAACTAGTTGATTGTAATCTCATTTTCAGACGTTATGGTGATCCACAATTATCGTATGGGATGTGCGTATATAAACAAACACAAAAAACACCGAACTATCTTACATTTCCCAAAGCCTTTCTGAAGGATTACAACAAAGTTTTTGAGTGGTGGGCAATTTTCTATCATCGCACACACCAGCTGAATTGATCATATGGTTTGGAAAGATGCACATAGAGGTTACACAGGAGAGGAGAAAAACTTTTAATACTTAGAACAATAACCTGATCAAGATAAGTATTTGTTTTACACCTGTAATATTACCTCTCGGATGAGAGCTCACAATGATCGCGTAGCTTTTGTGATGACCAATCATTCCACCCGATTAGTGGTGGTACTGATATGATAACAGACAATATCCAAACCTAAAAGAAAGAAAATTGCTAGATTGGTAGTACTGCTTTGAGTACTGAGTAGGCAAACATGAATGGGTTTCAATTCACGCCTTTGTACTAAGATATTATATGGAGTAATTTTGTTTTCGGACTTGTAGGCGGTATCATTTTACAAAACTCCAGAATATTTTTTTTATTAAACAAAAAAAGCCTGAGGACGAAGAGCCGGTGTATTGTGAAGTGGTTCATATCCGAGTGCAAATGTCCCGTAATGGTGTTTAGTTGATGACTCTGTTTCACAAGAAGTCTAAGAAGAACTAGCGATGAAAGGGATGTTCAAGCAGATGCATCTTTTGTTTTGCTGAGTACCACATTAGGCTAAAAAACTCTCCATAGTGTCAACAGTGTCCATGACGGGACAATATTGATCCAACTACTACAACTACCATAGTACTACTGCTCCTACTAGCTCTTCGTATTTGCTGTATTAACTTTTCAGAGAATGCGCTGTATTAGCTGATAGATTTCAGCGAGCAATAAGTCGATAAAGGATAAAAATCTTGGCGTTGAGCAATGCCTTAGGGATACGCATGCATTCGACTTCACTAAGCATCGTTTGGAGGTGATTGAATGCATAACTGGACTTTACTGACTAGCGGTAGCCTATAGATATATCGAGCCAGTGCTGCTGTCCTCCCAGACGGGTCTGGTACGAATTTGCTGACCCCCGGAGGAATGGAAGGTTTTGTGGGCCGGGGGGCGCTGGGATCGATCCCATGCGTGTGTGGCAGGGCACCTCCGACCACTGCGCCATACGCGCCCCTCCACGAGCAATAGTAAGCGGAGAAGAACCACCAATTATTTATGTTTATTGTGTTTTCGGTTTAATGAGATTTTTTGTCTGGATTCCTCAGAAAGCCATACCAACGTGTTCGTCGCTCATTTTAAAAGCAGATGTTTGATCTAATGGATGTGTGGCTTACGATCTTGCACCATGATTACTTCCAGCATGACGATGACTTTTGTCATTAAGTTACTCTTAACAAGGCTTTTTGTTGAAAATGACGGGACGTTTTTTCCGTTTGGGTGGTGCTGGTAGGGGAATTAGCCTTTCGCTGTATATCGCAATTCGCGAGTAGGAACATCCTCGACACTTCAGCAGTAGAAGTGGTACACATCTATCGTGTAAGATAATTCTTCTACTATTTATGTGCATATGTATCTAATAAGTTTTTTAGTACACCCACAGTTCAACCTTTTTTTATGTGAAAGTATGGTGTGCTTGCCATAGCAATTCCGATATGAAAGAAACATCAAAGTGAACTAAAAAAAAATAAGAAAATCCCTGTTATCTATTGATTCAAAAGGACTGACGTTGATATAGTGGGAAAACGTGAAATGACTCTGATTGACCAAGTTGTCGTTCTATGGACAGAATGAAATTGCCCAGTTATGATAAATTCATGGCCGAACCTTAATCCTTGTAAAATTGCTAGACACGA
The DNA here is from genome assembly GCA_018806985.1 of Angiostrongylus vasorum. Lineage (NCBI taxonomy): Eukaryota > Metazoa > Nematoda > Chromadorea > Rhabditida > Metastrongylidae > Angiostrongylus > Angiostrongylus vasorum. Next base: position 71,505 of record JADANN010000119.1, on the reverse strand, counting down.
TAGGGTAACATTCATAACTAGAAAAATGCATGCTGCTTAAGTAACCGCAAGAATAGGACGCTGTAATTTGCTTTTCTTCAAAAAATAACTTTCTTAGAGGTTGATGAGTTAGTTACAAAATCACGAAAGCATTAATGATTTACATCTTCTAACCAGCAATGAACGGTATCTGGCAGTATTTGCTTTGTGATAAAACACTTTTTACGGCAGTAGTCATTTCGAAATAACATAAATTACCGTTATCCGAATAGTTAGTACAGTGCGTGGGTGAGCTTTTATCTACATCAACTAAGCTGTCAACTTAGCTGGTACGTAGCAAATATATTATTAGAAGTACATCTAGCGGCAGTCTTCAGAATCTCATAATGTCATTTGGTTTAAGTATAGATACAGTTCTTCCAGTTCAATTTAGGACTTATCTCTCAAAATCATTTGCGAATGAGACTAGAGCGATTCATCGAAAGGCAGGCAGGAATTGCCTCCACAAATAAGCGCTTCTCCAATTTACTTTCCGCCGAGCTGGTCATGAATACTCTGTCTGCACAACAACAGCAGTAAAAGACATACGTCCTGACTTGAAAACATGATGCTTTTCGTGTCTTTGCGAATAAGTGGAGGCCCTTAGAGAAATTTTGACACGTCATATGGAAGTGCAATGTTTTCCGGGTTCTGTTCAGTATGAAAGAAATCTACTGGGTGGTTATGTCTCATAACATAAGTAAGTGGAGAGGTATACCTTATCTACTGTCCAAAAAATAAATCCTCTTACCGTAAGTATTACCAAGCAGACAAAACGTAGTGTACGCTTTTGTGCGTAGTTTATGGGATCATGAATAGCGCAATATCTGCAAGTAATTCTCTAAGAAAGTTCAGTTTGTTATAAAAACGCTATAGGCAGTCGAACGCCTTAAAAATGAACGGGAGAAATTTCGAACCTGTCAATTGCTATGGCGCATAAGTTCAATATTGAAGATGTGCACAAGAGAATATCAGCCGTTGTGAAAAATTGACAAATCGGGATTCCTAGCAACCAATGACCATCTGAAATATAGTGGAAACCATAGTAATGAGAATTCTCAGCTGGTACGATTATCCCCCTCGATTCTCCTACTGGGTTCAATGAAAATTTTTCACCGACAGCTTATTTCCACTTACTGTCTTCTGCGTTATAGGGCTCAGAACATGAGAATAATGACACCTTAACTTTTATTAACTACTTATTACCTTTTCAACATGGCAAGGTACTAAGCCAAATACAATGACAAGGAGATGCAGAGATATGAGCACAACGAAGGACCTCAGTCGGTCTTCGAGCCTGTGATTGCCATTTCCAGGAACTCACGTGTTACCCACTACTCCACTGAGGTCTTTGCCTTGTCTTTCACTCAAGCTGTTTTTTTGCCCCAACGGAGCTACCAGCAACCTCTCGTCAACGGGAACGAATAGGGGTGCAAAAATTGACATTGAACCTTGTTAAGCTGATACACTAAGTGAAATCACGATCTTAACTTTTATTTGCTGCCTATTCTTTTTTTCCACAGCAGGGTACGATGTGAAATACAACCACAAAAAATTACGATAGTTTAACTAGCATTTACCTAGGAAAATAAACATGATTGTGTCCAAATGTTTCTATAACAACTGTTCATTATGTGACAGTTTAGAATTTTCGCCACATTTCAGAAAGCTGGGTTTTTTGGTTTTTGAAAGTATTCCATATGTTGCTTAAGGTGAACCACTTTTGCAATAGCAAGTGGATTTAAATTTTGTTGAAGAGCATTTCTCACACTAAAAACTAAGAACAACAGTACTATGCTTTTATGGAACAAGATTTGGAAACGACTTTGTCAGTTATGAGTAATATCCTCTGGATGGTAGCAAATGTCGATGAAGTGAATCTGGAGCTTTAAAAATAACTCTTTCGTTCATTTCTATTTTGAACTTTCAACGAATTTTGTCGGTAACTCGGATTTCACTTGTACTGCTCGTTGAGCATAATTCAACCTTATCTCATCACTTTTGAAATGACTTTTCTCTCTTTCCTAAGGAGATTCATATTGCTCGTTAAAACACTTCCTTTTGAAAAAGAAGCATTAAACTGGATTTCCAGATCATGCTGATCCGTATGTTACAAGGTAGTTTTCTCAAGTACTATTCACCGACCATCATAACAATCATTTGAGATAGTTCTTTTTTTCGTTCTCGCTTTTTTCAACGCTTCAGGACAAGCTGACCAAATTCACATGTTCTCGCTATCGTTTAGCCCGGATTCGCACCCATAAGTCGTCAGTCTCAATGAAGCTGCATAGCACTATATCCTACTGAGAAGGGGTATAAAAAAAATTGCGATTTGTGTAAGGACTGCACGATTGTCCGAATATTTCAGCATTCGCTGTAGATCGGCTTTTTTGTCATCATTACATCAACACCTACGTTATCCAAGTAGGTATGATTGTCATAGGTTTTTTTTCGTCTCAGTTTATGACAGCAATCGAATACCAACACACTTAAAAAGATTATGAAGCATCTGGACGATGAGCGTTGGTCACGCATCTGTTAGTAGATGCCGAATTGACGGAAAGACAGTGGGCTCAGCCACCAGTTGAACTGAAATACTTCAGTATTTCAGTAAGTCATTCTTTCGGTCCGTTTTGGGAGTGTCATAAAGGTGCTCGCTAAGAAGAACTAGTAGCGAGAGTTTGTTATTGTGATGGAATGATGAGGAGAAGGGGAGTTTGAGTGAGTTTAGTGTTTCGCGTTGGAGATCAATGCTGAGCAAACGTGTTTCTATGCAAGCTAATTGCTGCAATCGTTGATGACTACGGAATTCGTGACGGGTCTCGTCGACGACTTCTACTGAACAATTGTGAATTGGCCAACAAAGTATGACAGACGCTTAATCGGAAATCATTAATAGATAGTGGAAAAACAGCCGAGAACTGAAAAACAACAACAATATGATTGGAGTGCAAGGCAGAAATGTGATAAGTAGTCATGGTGATTCGAAACTCGATATCGGAAAACTATGTGTCGATTTTACAAAGCGGAGTGCGACACGCTTAATGTGGACAACTCACAACTTTTTCGTGAGCTGTTAACTGTCACTGTTGATGAAGTAAGCCCAAAAGTTTTCGGCAAAACACTTGAACTTGCAGTAACTTTTTATATGATTCCTTACTAGAAAATGAATTACATTCGAAGAAATGAAGAGCAAGTTATACACGAGTCACATGTCCTTGTTTCTACAAGCAAAATAACTTTATCCATTTTGGATTCACTTCATCGGGAATGTGTATACTAAATAATTCTATCTTACAAAAATGCTTTCCAACAAAGACACGCTTCTAATGGTCTAACCCTACATCTTGGGTGGGAACAGTTCGTAGGTTAAAGAATAGAATGTTGTGTAAAAGTTCATAAACCAAACAGGGTCCGTCATAAGAAATAAACGAGTGTATTTCGACTACAGTCATTCTAAAGATCACTATTGTTCTGGAAAAAACCATCCAATCATACCACTATAGGACAAGACACTGCACTTGTTGACAAATTCGCTTCGAAAGGGAAACTACAAGGGAAAACCTTTTTGAACTAACAACATAGAATTTAAGAAAAAACAGGCATGTTGATGTTTAGAGGATTGCTCGTGAGGATGGGAAATTCATATGCAAGGAATTCAAAAGTTGTTTCCTCTTAAATGGGTAAATGATAAATGTGTTATGTTCCTTAGTACTGGTGCCGAGTTTAAGCTTAGCAAATTTGAAGGAAAAGTCAATAAAATCGAGAGCGTAGTTAATACAGAATGTACAGTAGTGTGTTTAATATGAAAAACCGTCTAAGTAACACATTTGAACAGCATACGAAATGCTCCAGTGAATAGAATAATGGAGCAGTGTGGCTACTAGTCCTCTGAAAATTCAAAGGATTGGTCAGTCTTTGTTGGATGAGGCACACGCATTCGAATGCATTTAGTGTTGGAGAGAAGAATGATTGAATGGATATGTTGCCTGTACAATGACTTCCAGTAGCTTGATGATAATGCATCATGTTAGCACGTTTTTCTGTCTACCCAGACAAGTCAGATAGTGCGGAAATCTGTGAAAAGTAGAGGAATTCTGTACCTGCTAGAAATTTGACGACATGTAGTGGCATCACAAAAATCGCCACTGCTAAATCGGATGCGGCCAGTGAGACGAGGAAATAATTCTGAACTTTTTTCAGTGGTCGATAACTGAATACTGCAACAACGACCAATGTGTTTCCGACGATCGTCATCACAATAATCACCTGAACAACAACTTGCTGAGTTTCTTGTTTTCTTCTTTTTTCTCTGTTTGCAGTAAAGCAAATGTCAATTATCTTTGATATCTCAGCTATTAGTTTCTCCCATCAATCGATACGCACTACTTTTAATTCTACCCTGCCACTGGCGTTCACTGACTTTTCATCACCTTTACAATCTTGTACTTTCTATCTTCCTTTCCTTATTCTCCCGTGCTTCTGCCTCTGCTTTCTCAGTTCTGCTGTCTCAAAGTTTCTGATAAAGATTTTGTAAGGCGTATGTCGCATTTATCTAGACTAAAGTGGAAGAGTAACTTGTTAATTGTTCACATTTTCGATGATTACTGATTTGTATCGACTTTTTCGGAAAGCTTGTACTAATGAATCGACCTGACGGCAGCTAGAAAATAACATTAGCATCATTTCGCCTTACTTAGAGAATAAAAGCGCCTTTGTTCTAATTTGCTCTTGTTTTCGAAATTTGTATAAATAAAATCATCAATAGGACAGGTATGAAAAACTGTTGTTGGCTAGAAAGTTGAGGTAATGAGATCTCATTACCATGAGGAAGCTTTGACTCGGAAAAGAACTTTTTTTGGAAATATTCCCGTCGACCAATTACTGCGGTTGAGAACTGTTCGATTCCGTTGTGAATTTTATATGCTAATCAAAAATCCAAACATTTGATGTAATGTGTTATGTGTCATTTGGAGTATTATTAAAATTGAATAACTCAAAAAAACAATAAAATGACACTCGAAGGCGAATTCTAATTAATAAACATCAGCTGAAAGATTCGTCTTCGTATTCTACAGCAAGCTAAACAAAAACCCATACAAAGATGAAAACGATGTCGACAAGTTCTCTAACGCAACTTAACAGATGAAATGTTAACGCGAAGTCCTTGTTTTCTACTTTGCTAAAAGATGTGTAATTGTTCTATAGAATGTTATTTTGATTCAAGCTTTAATAGGCAACGCACTTTTTTTGCACTTTTCAAACAATTGTTCGGCTAATAACTGACATAGTTGAAGAGTAAATTTGAAGTGCTTTGATAAACCTGAGGCATGCTTCAAACCCAGCGCCACGTTCCCACGTTAGTGGGCGGGTGGCGCCGTCGACGCATTGCGTCATACGTCTCATTGGTCTCAACCACGTAATAAAATATGCCCTTTCATTGTTAATTTTTGGCTCAATTAGAGTGTATTAGATTAAGCGATATTTCTCTCAAGATTGGTATTCTTCGCTGACCACATGCCAACAAAGAATAATTGGAGTGAGAAATTTAGAAAATACCGTAAGTCCTTTCAAATTACAGTTGAGTTTTGTTCTCTGTGAGAATAAAGGTAGTTTCGTGATAAGTATGTAAATCTCGAGGGCTATTATCATCATTAGGATAACAACAGTCACATTGTGATGTAATATTAAACGATAAGAGAAAATGGAATCGACCTTCAACACTACTTTAGAGAAACACCGTGCACTCGACTGCATTCATAGCATCGTTGACTTTATTGAATAGATACATGGTCTACACAGTGGATTCCGAGGATTATCGATGAATACAATCAGAGTTTTACTCTTGTAGACAGATATGGTACCAATGTGTCAATCCCGGGAGGGACAGAGAACTTGGTAAACCGAGAGTGCGGGACCGAACCAAGATCACTTGTGTTTTGTAGGGTACTTCTAAGCACTATTATCACATGAACATCGTCTTGATTTTATCTAAAGCAATAAGAGCTGTAATTATAATATATAAAATCTAAGTACGCAAATCTTCATAGAGCTTCAAATTTGAGTACTGGTCTCTATATCATAAAGCGAGCTGGATTTCCTTTTTCCTGCTTCTTTGTAGTAAGCCAGCAATAGAGTAGATTGGCACATTTGATATAAATCAATAGATGACTATAATTATAGAGGACCTAGAAGATTCCCAACTATCCGGCCACTTTTCCCAATTACGACATTCTTCAAAAGTTTTCTTTCAGTAAGCTTATTCTTGTGATTCTTGACGCTCTTATATCTCAAAGTGAGCGATTAATAAAAAAACAAGGTGAAAAAGATCGTGACAAACACGACGACAGTGATTATCGCGCGTTATATCTATCCCTAAATGATATCTCATCATTGCTAGTATCTCTTCTGAGTCGTAAATATTTTTTCAAGCGAAAAAAAACGAAACTATGCATACCAAGTATGTTATTGCTCCCAGAATTAATTCCACTGTCGGAATGATAGTGGACGTTTGAAGCGGTGTGTCAGTTGACGTAATAATGTCCGATGACATATTTATAATACTGTCTCGAATTGAGTGTATGGTACGAAATACCATATCCTTAAATGATGCATTATTATTGCTTGTTGATCTAAATTAAGAAATTGGAATACGAAATAACTGTTCACGTGGAGTTGTAGATGGTTCGTTCATATATAAATGGATTGGCTTCACTACTGATCGCTTGGTTACGTAGAACTCTAGAATTCCACATACCCTACTCCCTCTCCTATCAATCTACCTCAAGAACTGCTTCTACAGTTAATGTCTCTTCCAGAAACAACTTTTTTTTAATCGCAAACACCTCCCGAGTCCGCTTTGGTAACTCACTGGAGCCGATTTGCAGCAATTTTTGCACACTATTCAATTTATACTTGTTGTTATTAAGATGTAAAACGAAAAATTATTGACCGATTGAGGTTGACGCTAAAGTTAAAACGAGGTGCAATTGTCGAACGGATATCATAAAAAAGGAACACTTGGTAGAAACGGTTGGTAATGAGATCAATAATTGAATTATCTACAATGATGAGCTAAACTAATTTCTTTTATTCTTTTTACTTTGGTGTGCATCGCTAAATTTTTCACAGAATTTCAACAGCGAGTTCAGTGTTGCCTTCGAATTTGAACGTATGATTCGCTGCTTTAAAAAGGATTTCTGTTTGGTAACGATGTGATGAAGCAAGGGGGTGACAACGGTTCCACAAATTTATCACATGAACTATACTGTCGCTTCTCGTTCAGCCATAGGTGTCCTAACCTTTGAATTCCGCTTGATTACAGTAAGATTGAAGCTGATTACCTGTCCAGATGTAGTAATTCACCCCTATTACATGTAAGTAAGACTCACACGATATGTCATAACTAAGACTCGTACATTTCACCTCTCTTTTTTCAATGGTCTGCTCTATTCAGTAGTTCTACCTCTTTGTTTAGTGAGATTTCCATCATGGGTTTTGTTTATGAAGTGAATGTAGTTGTTATAGAAGTCATGAGAAATTTTCACTTAATATGCTTGTTTCTTTTAGTTTTCAATGAGTCATTTAACAAAGACGAACAAGCGAAGACGGGAAAGAAGCATAATTTGAATCGAATTTGAACGTGAGAATACTGATTATGTAGCTGATGGAAGCAGATAGATGCCACGCACTTCAGTTTAGTTCCATTGTAAATTTACATTTCAACTGTAATCTTCAATAATTTCGTCATATTCGTTGTATTAGAGTCGGAAGGAAGAAACACCTTACAGTCGTTTCTGCGGTGGCAAATTCGATGAACGAAGGATTTCGTGACTGAAATGTACTTGGTGATGTCAAGAAATTACGCTCCCCACACTATACTTCACTGATTCAAGAAGTGTTGTGACTCTTACTGGAAGGATAACGAAAGAAACTGGATTAGAGTCGTGCTGAGGAAAGTACGACAATGTATAAGCAGAACTATTGGTATTGCTGATGGTCTGGACTCGATTCTCATCTATTCAATCTAAAATGAATCGATTCGAAAAAAGGTAAGGAAACTGGAAGGGTAGATTTAACAATACGCAAAAGCTTGCAAAACATTCACTTTTATACGTCATAGATTATATAAATCAGAATTTATTATAACATGTACTTACCAGTTATTGACGTTTAATTTCAGCATCAGTTTTGGAGTTATAGGAGTTATAGTTGCTAAGTTCATTAAGAGGAAATGACTATCGCTTCATTGTTGATGATCAAAGTTCAGTGGAAACGATGTTAACAAAGAAGGGATAAAGATGTGAACATATTGGCGGTCGTCCTTACGTTGCTCTGTTAGAGTTCGAATTAAATCTTCTTTAAGCTTTTCAAATTTTTTTGCAAGGATGTTAAGAAAATCGTGAGAAATTTCGCCAATATAGCGGATCGATGAGATGAATACTCATTGTTTTCAATGGGAAGAAATTCAATAAAAAATCACTTTAAACGTATGGACGGTGAAATTTGATGTGTTGTAAAGGGTTATTACAAGTAAATCCATGGGACGATGGAGCGGTGTTTCAATAGAGAGAATATTTCACAAACAAAAAAAAGAAAGAATCTCGCTTGTTTTATTTATTGAGCACTGCGTTTATGATGATTTGAAAAGTAAACAGAACGACAGAGAACTATTATGTGTTCCTCAAATAGCTATTATATTCATATTTTGAATGAATGGGAGCACTGGAAAAGATACGATAGCACATCTTCAACAATAACAACACACTTGGATGAAGACGAAATTAGCACGGCTTAGGTAATTTTTATCAATACGTGGATAAAAAAGAAGAAAACAATGGACGAATAAGTGCTAATGGATGAAGGAGTGAAAAGATCAGGAATGATAAATAAACTCGTACGATATATCTCAGGTTTGCAATGTTATAAGAGTTAGTCCGTGATTAAAAAGTACATAGGTGTCCACTAAAGAGGTAATCATATCTACCCTCATTTTAGCTATGATATCTGTAATAGCTGTTTTGCTAGTATCCGGAAGTGTTTTAGGGAATATAGTTGAAGACTTAAGAAGAAAACGAATGACTGATACAAATGTGAAACATGGAATAATTTCATAACTGAGTAAAATTAGAATCCATAGAGCATCGTGTACAAGTAGACGTTATTTAGTTTTGTTATAACCGTCTTACGAACTGGATTCGTCGGCGTCAGATCTTCTTAATGGTGCCCTACAACTCCGCCTCTTTCGCTAACATTCATAGTATCGCGCTCATTCACAAACCTCGACGAGATCCCAAAAATGGAACAATAGTAGACGTCCAAACCATGGACATCAACAAAAGAGCCAGTAAACAGTAGTTTTTAGAGCTGTTTATGCCATTTCTTTTGTCTCACCGAGTCAAATTAGATTCGTTGGGGGGAAAAAAGAACGGAACAGTAGAGCATTTAGAAGCGTTACACGATGCACTTTAGTCGATTGCTATGGTCAAAATGGTTAAAAAAATCCATAGGAATGTTCTGGAAAAGATCGTCTAGTACAAATAAGTGTCCATAGTGGAGTAAGCACAAGAATTTACTATACATAATAATAATCTGTTCATAATATTATATTTATTCAGATATCTCGTTAATATTCAGCTTTGTAACATATTTCAGCATAAGTTGTTTTGGAGAGGAATTCATTGACACCCAGTAGTACGAACGAAGAAAAGTTTACATTTGTTGACCTTACTGGTTTCTGAAATTCAATGTCAATTCCAGTTGAACGCCGACGAGATCCTGAACTGTGAATCTCAACAATTCTGTATTATGTAACTCGTTACATGAATTATTCCAAATTTGCAGAAAATGCCGAAAATTTTGTAGATTTTTCGAAAACATGACTTAATTAACCGAAGAAGAAGCTAGAAATCGATAAGCCTCTAACATATGCCACAAAAAAATTTACTCCATATGTAGAAAGAATGGATCTTTGACTTCCAGAAACTAGTCGGATGTTGTCTTGAATACCGCTTGATTGGCGTGTTTTCTCGCAACGGAACATGTCCATACGTTTGAAAATATGGTAATTATGGTTACTGATAGTGTAAGATGAGCTCAGTGGCTAAAGAAAAATTTGTGTTCCACATCCCGTTTAGCTTCTGTACCTCGACTTTCCAAACATGAGACTGAACATCGTCATCATGCACCAAAATCGGCGTTTTTCGGTTGATTAATGAAGGCTCGTTCTCGAATAATCACATATGCAGCAACACTAATTTTGATGTAATTCATTTCTGCAGCCATATTTTTATCTGCATCTAGAAAATCATAGGTTTGAAATGCCAGCCACTAACCATTAAACACCGACCAACATCTTTCTGGAACTCAAACTGTGCTTAGGTACAAGTCGAAATGTATCGTCGATGACTTCAGGTCATCTTAGTTTTAGCCGCTGAAGGTAACATCATCCAAAAAATGGTTCCTAATTGCTCTAAGTAAGCAATATTTGTCAGATTCTTACCACCGCAGTTTGTTTCTCTTGTCACTGAGCTCTTCTGAAATCCACTCCTCGAATATTTTGACTTTTCGGCAGATGTTAAGATATTGCGACGCCTTCGCAATTAACGCTTATGAACTTCTGCACTAATTGCCAAAAATTGGGCAGTAGGTCCTCGTAAAACGACGTCGTCAATTTTAACGACTTCAACCGATAGCCTTGGATCTTTCACTACCTACACTTTTGAAGTTTTTTATCTCCAAGCTCAAAGTTATTGAAGCAATGACGACGAATGGTTCGTTCATTGACGAAATTGATTCCAAACGGTGTGCTACCGTTCCGAGAAGCTGTTCCAACATTACGTCAGTTTGCTTACTGATACAAAAAAAGGTGTGTGGGTCAAATGCCGTTTAAAGGTAAAGAAACTGGTCAGCACAGGGAAAGGAAAAGTAAGTTATCGGCTTGGAAAACACACATTATTCTGACTTTAAAAGCTAGTTATAAGCTAGCAAAAATATCTCCAGTACGTTTTGGACTACAAAGCAGGAAACTTTATAATGAATATCATAGTATTAAGCGAAAGAATATTTGCATCGTTTCCGACAAGCCGTTGATGTGTAAAGTTTTCTTGAGAACAAAAAACGTTTTTTTTACGATTATAATTTTACTAGTAGAAATTCATTCTACTAGAGGCAATCATTGCTATAAACTGATAAAACGCTTGGCTGATGAAAAGGAAAAAAGTTTTTGCAGTAATAAAGGATAAAAAGGATAAAGCTCTCGGCGTTGATCAATCCCTGAGAGATGCGTCATGTATTCGACTTCATTAAGTATCGTTGGACGTGATTGAATTAATATCTGGCATTTACAATGACTCGCGGTGGCTTACCGATGTATCAAGCCAGTGCTGCTATCCTTCCAGACAAGTCTGGTACCAATTTGCCAACCCCCCGGAGGGATGGAAGGCTTGGTGGGCCATGGCCGCTCGGGACCGATTCCACATGTGCGTCGCAGTGGCGCCTCCAACCACTGTGCCACATGCGCCCCCTTTTTACAGTAATAAGGAAGAGAATTGGTCTTTTCCACAAGACAGGTGGAGAAAACGTTTTTTCTAAGTAATGAGCAGATGTGGTAAACTAACTAGGGTGCATTACTCGTGTGATCTAACTGTACTGATCGGAGGAGACAACAAAATGTTTGGCTATTCGTATGAATTCATTTTAAAGAATACGAATCATGATTTCTTTCACCGACGTTTTCAAGCTAGCTGCTTTCTAATCGGAAAGTAAAAACGAAAAATAAACAGCGGCTTTAACAAGGTTCTACCCACATTCTGCTTCTCCAGCGTCTAATGTCTGTTCACTCGATTTAGGGAAAAAACTGAATAATTTCGAGCGTCGTAATCGTACTTAGTTATAAGAGGAGTTCTAATTTAATTGGGCAGAAAAAATGAGAGAAAAATACCGAGAATTCAAGCTTGACCCTGATGTCTGAAAATGATTAGATTATTTTGAAGAAAACGTCAAGCATTGTGAGAGCAATTTTCTGGGAAAATATTTTCATATTGAATGTTTAAAGAGACTTATTGACTTGTGATATTTTCTGAGGGATTTTTTCTTCCTGTGAACTGTTGATTTTGGCAGGTATTTAATTGACATTAGCGCTGAAAGGTTGTCTTCATATAAGGTAGGTGATAAGGAACAAATTAGCATGGGTGACTTGAACGCGGAAAATTGTCAATGTTGAGACAAGCCTTAATGAAATTAGTGTAAGGAAATAGAAAATACCGCGGGATGGATTTCTAGCCCTTTAATCAGAGATGAAGTCCCATCTTCTATTGATTAATAATCGTCTCCACATCGTTTTAATTGAACAGAAACATTCGTTTTTCTATAAAGCATGACATATAAAATATTAACGGAGTTCATTTCTGTTTAAGACAACTGCTTTTTCGTTGTTTTCTTGAAGAGCACACACGAGGTTGTTACGACACTGTTCACTTATCCAAAAAAACTGATGTTTCGACGGATTTCGCATTCTCCGAAATCTGGAAAGGTCAGGTTAACTGCAGCCTCGTTAGCCAAACACTTCCTTAGCCTTGACAGGAAAGCCACAATACCTAATTTTTTAACTGCATTGGATATAAAACAGTTTCTTAACACACTCACCTCCTTCTAAAAGTCTTCCAGCGAGAGTTCCACTTAAAGACCAACATTAGAGCTCACATAGATGGGTAATAAGGTACTCTGACGTTAAAATAAGACTCTTAAATACTATTTAAGATGTTGCGTGATGATGAGACGCTTCCCTTTGCAGTTCACTTTTGGATTTTTGGTGTTTACACAAAAGGTTTGAAGTCTTTTACGAGTTAACGTTTTGAATTCCTATGCGATGACTGTGACTCCTACTTTAAAAATCTTCTCCGTTACGTCTCGGTTTCCTATGCCCTCTTAGTGGAGTATTATGTTTAACTAAGAGCTTACCATCTAGGTATTTTTTTTATAGGGGCGCAGACTGGTCCACCCGTTTCGCCCACATATTCGTCGCTGCACGTTTTGCAAGAGCTCAGATAAACCGTGGCCGAACTCATGCAACCACCGTCTTTACCGTTACGGAAAATTATGCAATCATGCGTTGTGTATAGACGGTCATACAAATGATTACGAACTAGTTCGCTTCTTAGAGTGTTTCGTGACGATTCAATCACTGCTATCAATACGTCTCTGTTCACCCAACGTTTTACAGCTGTGTTTATTTCGTTGGAAACGAAAGGCAGAATAAACGAAGCCTTGTCTTTATTAGATGCACCGCTTGGTGATTTGTTTCTCCCTCTACAACTCTCTCGAGGAGCAACTGCTTCATAGTCATTGATAATGACTGTTTGCCACTGCCAATATCATGGGTTCTCCCTTCTGCTCTCTTCCCTGTCCACACAACAATGTTTGTTCGAAACATATTGCGCAGAGTTTCTTGCTACTTTTTTTTCTATTTCTATTTCATTTTTTTTCCTTTGTTTTGCTGTCCCCTTTTCATTCAGAACTTCTCTTGAACATGAATAAGTTGCAAGAAATGATATTGCTTTTAATCACTCTAATGAGGTAAAGGATGAAGGACAAAGCTCTCGGGATTGATCAATCCCAGAGGGATGCCCATGCATTCGCCTTCAGTCGCTTGGAAGCGATTGAATGCATATCTTGTCTCTACAATAACTGGCGGTGGCATACCAATGTATCGAGCCAGTGCTGCTATCCTCCCAGAGAAGTCTGGTACCAGTTTGCCGACTCCGGAGGGATGGAAGGCTTGGTGTGCCATAGGCGCAGGGATCGATTCCACGTTTGTGTTGCAAGGCGCCTCCGACCCCTGCGCCACACGCGCCCCCTTCTCTGCCCTAATGAGGTAGACAGGATAAATTCACATAGATGAATAGCAACAATTTCAAAAAATCGCCAAAATACAAAATTTATTAAAAAATTTTTTATTTTGCTGCTATCATTATTGTCATACGAACCGATAGAACACTCATGAAAGCATGCGGATTCCCGTACTTCTTGCCTCAGATTTGTTTCCTCTTACCCGCCATCCACGAAGTCTTCGAACTTTTTTGAGTGCATTTTTGATACTGTTTGAAGACTTCCGTCTTTTTCGAATGCTGGTAGAGTCCAGTTTGCCTAAGATCTTGAGATAGCCGTGCTAGGGCGCTCTGATTTAGATTAGAACTAGTGAGCTCGTCTGAAGCAAGTCTGTTAGCAATTCCCTCAACCCCGAATTATTGAGAACACATGACGGCGAAGGGAAGGATTGAGCCAGCGTAAAGTAATAGAAAATGCAACCACAGTGATGCTAAGGTATTTGTTTGCAAGACTTGGACGCCAAGAAAGATTCAGTGATGTGGTGAGTCACACGTGAGCCCCCCAGAAAGGGTAATCAGAGGTTCGAATCTGGCCTGTGGTCCAAGTTTTGCGAATATCTCAGCAGCAGTGCGGTTATATTTCATGTAATACCTTGCCGTGATAAAATAATGGACAGTAGATAAAGGATAAAGGATAAAGCTGTCGGCGTTGATCAATCGCTGAGATGCGCTGTGCATTCGTCTTCATTAAGTATCGTTGGATGTAATTGAATGCATATCTGGCCTTTACAATGACTCGCGGTGGCGTATCGATGTATCAAAGCAGTGCAGCTATCCTTCCAGACAAGTCTGGTACCAATTTGCCGACCCCGGAGGGATGGAAGGCTTGGTGGACCTTGGGCGCAGGGATCAATCCCACATGTGTGTCGCAGAGCGCCTCCGACCACTGCGCCACACAAGCGGGCAGTAAATAAAAAGTTAAATATTAAAAAAATGTTATAGGAAGGTTTACTACTGTTGCTTAAAATTTTGTCTACACTGTTGCATAATTTGCACGATGTGCTTACAGAAAATAATTAACGATTAAGATGATGCTGAGATATTTGTAAACTCCGCACCGCAGGTGTCTGCGGTGGGGAACGAACGCGCTATTGTCCTTTCTGGGGAGTAACGCTTTCACCATCATATCATGCGGCTCCTTCGTTTCGCCTGTCTCTCAGCTAGTTCTATTGGTCTGCCCCATCCGCAATCACCCGTCAAATAGGTTCGTTGCCGATTTGGGCTCCCTAGATCAGTCCCGTTGATACCCTGCCGTTAAAAAATTAAAAGTAGGTAGCAAATAAAAGGTAAGGATAGTTAGTGATATTTCTTACTCTTGTTGGGTAATGATTAAAGGTGTGAGTTTCAATAATATGGTATTATTTAGGCTGATATACTATTGGCTAAGTAATATGCTTCCTTCCTACACTCTTTCGACAGTGGTTCTATGGTTTTCATAGATTATTACCATATTATCGCCATTGTTTTGGATCGTATGGGCGTTATTCTCCCTGAGGACGGCGATTTCTCGGATCAGTTTCTTGGCTAATTGGACTTCTTCATAGAAATATCGACTACTTGAAGAGTGATCATTGACTATTGTACAAAATCGTAGTTCAACGCAAAAACACACTCAACTACCGGATAACATCTTCTAGACGGATTCTCAAAACATCTTTTAAGGAGTTCCCAACCACTAAAGATTGAGGTTGTAGGACAAATCAATTGAAGGGCTAGAATTCTCTCAAGCACCAAATCAAATACGATTTTCTACGTTTTACATAATTGTGAAATAAAATTACAAAAAAGAGCTAAAAAGGCTTTACTCAGTTCACCATAACTGGTTGTGTTTTTTTACTGATTTCTTGCCTTTTTCAAATTTCTTCAGTCTCCTAGTTATTCATTTACGAGATGAAGCATTTGTGAAACTCTTCTGTCTTGATCATAATAATTGTCTTAAAGAATAAGATGTTTGGTGAAGCAGGGGCAAAAAAAAATGGAAGACGACTTCAACCTCAACGTGGTCAGAAGCTCTGAAGAGGACGATAAAATGGAGGGCGAACAAGTAATACAATGAAATTCGAAAAAAACATGTCTAAGACGCCTCCTGTTACACATGTGTCATCTTATATTCGTCGGGTAAAAAATAGTTAATACGAAAAACAATTCATTGTAAATGAGCCTATGAACAACTTTGCTAGTCGAAATAAGGGCACTTGTAACCGACGGGATATAAGACTACTGGCTACGCTAACTCAGAATTCTGAAGCTCTGAGGCGTAAAATACTTAAGGAGTGTTTTTTAGCAACAGTTCCTTTGTTTAAATATTTTCAGCTAGCAATTGCCGAGATTCTTGAAAAATCTGCTGGTACGTCAATGAGCGGTAGTTTGGTGAAGCGGGCTTTCTTAGCCCAACTTATTGACCTCTGTAGCTTTAACATTGCAAGATTAGGTGGAGCACATTGCTATCAAAAACTAGACTTTTTTGTCGGTAATGTTTAGATGAACACATTGCAGTTCTTGTAGGACTTCACCGGTCTCACGTCAGGGGCTCTTTGCTGCGATCGTTTTGCCAAGATTCACGACGTATTATTAGATAATTATTTATATTTAAAAGGAAAAAATTCGTCGTCTTTCAACCAGTACGATTGCCTCAACGCGTATCACTTTTTTCTCGAATAGTCTCTGACTCGTGGAAATCTATGGCTTCCTATTTGAAAAAAACAACACAAACAGTTGATGAATTTCTTCATCTCCTTAACATTTGTTCTACAACTGCTGTTTATGTTGACCCTACCCGGTTATTTCATTCACAGTGAAATTCCAAATATGAGCCATAGGTACTTCACAGAATATTCCAAGTTTGTGTCTTCAGTAATCAATCATCCAAAAAACTAGTTTGCTTACCATCGATATTTAGTAATCCATCAACTCCTTAAATACGTTAGTTAGGTGATAAATTTATCAGCACTTACCGAAAACCCAACATCTCCCACTTTCTATTAGGGACGCAAAATTCGACATATTTGGCTAAATTGGCTTCCCTACACGAGGTTGTCATATAACTTTTATTCGGCTGAGGTTTCTACTCCATCACCTACTCTAGAGCTATACTCAACCGTGTCGATCGTCCTCACAACGAACGTGAGTCTTCGTCTTCGCATCGAGTCGAGTCCTCGGGTGGAGGGCAGCGTCCGAATGTTTCATCATTCAGCAGCGCCTTTCTATATACGACAGCTGTTTATCAACTGAATGGCTCTTGATAGTCGTCTAAAGGAAAACAAATTACAATAGGCACACAATTAGTCAATCAACAACCGTTCTTTATAAAAGTGCGCTTCCGATTGAGGGCACTTCATTCAAGCGGTGCTCTCTTCCAGAGGACTCGATTCGATGCGACTACGACGGAAGATCCACATCGATAGGACAAGTGGATGTGGGCAATCGACTCGGATCATTCCGATGCTGAATAAGGAGGTAATGCCGGAACGTTAGCGGAGTAAATTTTTTGTAGCATTTTCCTGCTTCACTACATTGACGTTCACTTAACCTCAGCGTAAGTAATAAATAGAATTCATTAGATTGCTTTCCCTACCCGAGGTTGGTAAGGTTCAAATGTTCCATGTTCAAACTTTGTACCGACCTCGTGTAAGGTGAACAGTCCAAAGAACCATGTTAGCCCTGTGTTAGCTTATCAATGAAAGAATGTTTATTCACTTTCCATACCGACCTTAAACGAAAATCGGTTTTAAGAATATATGCCCTTTGACCGCTGAGTCCACCTAAAACACCAGTTAGAATGGTAGTGCATATACACGTGGTCTTTGGCTCCAGTTTACACCTTATGCTACCAATTCCCAACACTTCGGAAGTCCGCAAATTGGTACGGACTTGTCTGAGAGTGCAAAAAATGCAAACATTACAGATCTATGAGCTACCGTAAGCTATTATATAAGCAAAAACCATTTAGTAGTATTTGCGATGCTTAACGAAATCGTTCCTAAAGGACAAATCGGGTGTATTAGACTTTATCAAGCACTGTAAAGATGAATGATTGCATATCTCGACTATGCACTGAGTTACGGCGCCCCATCGATGTATCAGGTAAGCATTTTTCTACCTTCGAAACAGCTATAGCACACATTTTACGACCCAGGAGCGGGGGTCTCGATTTTGTCGAGAGCGCCGAGTCAGATCAACCACCACGTGTGTCACAAGGCTCACATAAGTAATGCGTTACACTAGTCTTGATCTACACAAGCAAACAGGCAAATTAATAGATAGGCAGATAAGTGGATGAGCATACAGGTTTGCCGAAGAGTGAAAGAACGAATAGGCGAAAAATGGATAAATAAATGAAAAGAATGGATGGATGAACAAATGAAAGGGGTAGGAGTGAAATCGCATTCAAAGGCACACAATGCATTAACTTGACTGCATTGCCATAGAATTCCACAAACACTGAAAATGCTGGTGTATTTATCTAATGCTCTCTACTTATGTTTTTTTTGTAACAACCTGTTTCCACTGTCTGCAAATTTCCAAGGACTGAAACGGAAAAAAAGTGCACATGCTTGGTCCACTGTACAGGAAATGTGTGGTTATAACCTATTCTACACCATTATTTTCGCTCCAACTCTTCCTTCATTCTCAGTATCAATAACCTCATGGATCAGTTCTTAAAAAAATGGGGTTTAATTTTTCATATTTTCCACTCGCTTGAGGGCGAATATCGATTTGGTTTCGACTCACATGCTTCATCTGGCGCTATCAGAGAAGAATTGCGACAAATTTTCGAAACATTTCTTGAGAAATTTCAGGGAAAACATCAATCCCTCCACATGCCCAGTTTCTTCGATTTTTTAGTTAGTTTAAAAGAAGGATAAAAGGTGAAGCTCTCGGAGTTTATCAAACCCCAAGGGATGCGCCATCCCTTTGACTTCACCAAGCATCGTTAGAGGTGACTGAGTTCATATCTGGTCTAAACAATGACTCGCGGTGACGAACCCATGTACCGAACCAGTGCTGCTATCTTCTCAGACAAGTCTGGTACAAATTTGCCGATCCCGGAGGGATGCAAGGCTTGATGGGCCTAAGGTAGTGGATCGATCCCATCTGTATTGCACGGCGCCTCTAACCATTCCGCTACATTGGTCCCTTAGTTAGATTTCCACAATATCTAACATATCGATTTTTTTCTTGCCAAGTACCAGAATTCTTTCTTCGCAACAGAAACTAGGAAGCAAATCATAAAAGAGTAAATCAACATGGAATGAAAACTACATGAAAGCTGGGTGAAACGAAGAGTCTTTGGTTAGGAAAATCGATAAGGATTCGCTTTCGGTATAACTGAAAAAGTGTTCTGACATCGAAAACATTCGTAAAGAAAAGAGAAAAAAATTGCTGGATAAATGCAACCTAAATTTGAAAAAAAAGCGGCAATTACACTAGAGATCTTAGAAATCGATAGATGTAGGGCTGTAAGAGGTGGAAAATAGAACCTTTTAGTAGACTGAGTGAAAAGACATTCTGTTGATAATTTTAGAAGAACATGTGTTCCGTAGACAATTAAGCAATTACAACTTCGTCCTCCTCGTTTACGAAGTAGATGACCATTTACGAAGACGTTCCTATAAAAACAAGCGATCACATTTATAAAAAAAAATTGAGATTTTGTGAGGGTAATGGATAGATGCGACTTTGTGAAGTTCGTGAAAGTATTTTTTTTGCGGGAAAATGGAAAATATGGAGAAAAAATTCTAGGAGAGATAGAGATAGAAAACAAGCTGAGAGAAACGCAGAGCAATGGTCTCCTTGGCGCAGAGTGTAATGCGCGAGTCCCCAGAAAGAGAAATCGTGGTTCGATCTGGACCAGGGTTTCAAGTTTTGCAGAAATCTCAGGATCGTTGTGGCTGATTTCCCATAAGACCGTGACGTGCAAAATTATAGTAAGCAGTAAATAAAAAAGTAAAATAAAATTACAGGAGAGTTCTTTATGGTGATCTAAATGTGAATCAATACACATAGAAGAATTTCAGATGTTATACGATGGTCGAAGAAAGTGCAATTTTTGTGCTAGAAAAGTTTTGAGGCAAATCTACTTTAAGTTTCATCATATTTCATTTCAGAAAATTGACTTACAGTTTTAACAATGGATGATAGTTATTCCTTTTATTCGCCTTCTAACATCAAAAATTGACGAAAAGAAAGCTAATACGGATAAGTTTTATGGAAATAATCTGTCCAATTGCTTTGGACCCAAAGACTATTCAAGGTCTTTTTTCTTTGGAATTTGTTTTCGCTTGGATTTGGTTCTCACTGGTCATCTTTACGTAAAATTCCATCTTAAACTAAAGTCTTTCTTTCCCCCAGAGTTTGTTTCACCTTAACGATGTGTCACTCTATGGTACCAATTAATTGAATCTTTTTTGATTGCCTTGAGGACTCTAAAATCCCCACTTGTTTAATTACTTCACTCTGTATTCTGGAGCGCGTTTAGCGCAGTGGTTCGATACGTCCTGCAATACACACGGAATCGATCCAGCGCCACTCCGGGGTGGGCAAATTGGTACCCGAAGTGTTTGGGAGGATAGCAGCACTGGCAAGCTACCCCGACTCATGAAGGCCAGATATGCATTCAATCACCTCTAACGATGCATGATGATGTGGAATGCCTGGCGCATCCCTTAGGGATTGTTCAATGCCGAGAGCTTTATCCTTTATCCTTTATCCTTTATCTTTCCACTCTATATTCTATAACAATTCTCTTCAGAAATAGAAGAAATGTTTTTTTGTAGACTAATATAATTCCGAATAATTTTCTCAGCAATTTAAGAAAAGTTTTTAGATCTATCAAGCAAAGAATTCCTTCGTGTAGCTCTTTCCTTATTGATGGAAATCCGTGGTAATAAAAAAATCTAAGGAACGAATTCTTTCTTAAATGATGAGATTTTTTGATTTCAAACAAAAAAGAACAGTCCATTAATTTTTTTTTCGAAGCACGTGATCAAGTAGTTCACAGAGAGAAGAAAAGGTATGTGGACAGGTTTTTTGAAAAAAATAAATAATCCAAACCTCAACCATTTATTTTAGTGATTGCGCTTAGGAATCTATAATATCACTCGGAAAACCCTCTGCTACAGGTGTGATCAGGTGTAGGAAAAAGAGACTGCTTCTGAATGAGGAAAAAAATAGATGGAAAAAGAAAGACAGAAGGCCCATGACTTGAATGCCAATTAGCGGAAATTTGCCATCTATGATGCTTCTCAAAATCAACGACGTTGCTGACCTCATCACATAATTTGATGAAAAATTATCATTTATTTCTTCGGTTTTAAACTTTTTTCAAATTTCTGTTCCAGTCTATCGCGTTCTTTGTTGTCTATTATAGCCTAATATATTAGGTGGGTACAGATCAAATGTCCGATTTTACTGTTTTAATTTTTCCATGTATTTTTTTAAATGAAAGTTTTGTTATTTATGTATGTTCAATATATATTTTTGAAGCACAAAGTGGTCTGCGCTGCAGAATTTGAACGGGTAGGGTAACGAAACTTTCCTCATCTGCCATATTCACCAGACCTCTTGCCTATCGACTATTATTTCTTCAAGCCACCTTGACAACTCCCTGCGCAAGAAATACTTCACCAACCATGATGACGCAAAAACGCCTTCAACGAATTCATCGCTTCCAGATCTCCAGAATTTAATGCAACTGGAAAAAATAAACTTGCTTCTTTTGGAAAAAGATATGCTGATTGTAATGGTGCTTACCTCAATTAAAAAATTTAATATGAAAAACGTTATGGCTAATTAAATTTTGCATTCAAAATCGGACATTTTATATGTTAGGATTTATATTATACTTGCATTCCATCTGTTATACTATTTTATCTTGTTTTTTATTCATTTAAAAATTGGAAAGATTTTTTAAGAACTTCGAATTAACTCGTGTAGATAAAGGGATTTCGAGGACGATAATTTTTACTTTATTTTAAATAGTCCAATCCTAGCATTTCTTTCACTCGATTCTTTCCTTCACATAAATTATTAACAACTGTCTTAAGAGTTTCATATAGGTTCCATTGCTAGTTGAGCAACTTTAATCTTTTCTAGGAGAGTTGTTGAATGGTGATCTAGTCGATTGTTGCTGGAATTCTGGATTAGCAGTGTCAGGATGTTCCCATATCTTTATCACAAAAAATCTCCCTGCCAGAGGTTGTTGTTCAAAACGACAAACGTAGTTTTCAAGGAAAGTTTCTCGTTTCAGTGTCAGGAAAAAACACGGCGTTCTATGAAGACTAAGAAATTTGATTGGAAGAAAAAATTGAACGCTTAAGTGTCATTATTATTTAAAGAGAGAAGGTTTCTCACATGAAACTGTCTGAACGTTGACGTTTTGCAGGTGAAACATAAGATTGATCTTTTCTGGTAAAAACGAAAATATAGGGCTTTAATTTTGGTTCCATAATTAAAACGATTAATTTGCGAAGATTTGCTTCTCGAAGCCTCATGAGCCTGAGCAAACTTTGTTCTCTAAATCGGAGACTACCAAAATAATGTGGTATAGAGACTACCGCTACCTAACAGAGAATATCCTTTGTTTTTTACATAAGCCGTTAGCAGTGTTAACGACCTCAAACGCGTTGGAGCAATACTGCCCCAGCTAAGCAGTATAGAAGGATCGCCGTTCAGTTTGATCAGTCGCTGTCACTATTGTTAAGATCATTCAATCCTCTTTTTCTTGCCTATTTCAATCTCTTCAGCAGAACCTTGAAGATTGCACTGTGTGGTAACGACGCGAAGACGTTACATCCATTTTGAACAGATTTCTTTTTATTAACTTTGTTGATACAACGTCGTCAGTTTTCATTTACTCCGTACTACTTTTTTTAATGGCAGGGTATTATGTGAAATATAACCATAACGATGCTGAGATATTTGCAAAACTCCGGTCCGCAGGCGTCTGCGGTGGGGACCGAAAACGCTATTATCCTTTCCAGGGGCTAATGCGTTCACCACCATACCATGCGAGTCTTTCGTTTCGCCTGTTTCTCGGCTTTGTTATTGGCATTATAGCCATTATAGTTATATTTGTTGGCACATTTCAAAAAGCCACATGAGAGACCAGTCAGTTTTCGATCGACTGAAAGGCTGAGAAGTGCTTCCGGGAAAATTTCATTGTGAAAAAATATGGTCAATAAAATTCCAGTTGAACAATAATTCGATGAAAAGTATGAGAAGGAAGAATTAACGCTCATGAAAAGATTAATTAGTACGTCCATAAATGTGGCGAAAAAATGTTTCGTTTATCTAAAAGTCTTTATAAGTGTTTCTAACCACTAAAGAGGGGTTAGGAATGGTCGAAATCATCTTCATATTGCATTTGAACAATATTTTGCCAATATTAACTTTCTGTTTACTCCCTACTATATTTTTTTTACGGCATGTCGAACACAACCATAATGATGCTGAGATATTAGCAAAACACCGGACAGCGGTGGTATCGAATTCGTTACTATCCCTTCCAGGCGCTAACGTCTGAAGTTTTGCAAAATATTTTAGATGTTTTCTTTTGCATTTACTCTATCCAAAGCTGCCATATTCTGGACTTTTTTTTCGTGGAAAAATTGAAGAGTATAGGGAGCAAAAATAGAATTTTAGCAGAATTACATTGATTTTGCCTTGGTCTCGATCATGTCTTATTTTCCGCACGACTAAAGTTTAACGACATTGCAGGTTATCGAGATTCTGTGAACAGGACAAGTACTGAAAAAAATATTTGAAAAGGAGGCATTAACAAAAAAATTCGAAACATTTCACTTTACACAATTTGTTTGCATGTTTGTTTTAATTTATAGTTAGTACTAGATCCCACTGGGTCTCGTTTACCGCAGTGCTTTAGAGGCGCCGTGTAGTACACGCACGATTGGTCACTAGTTCGATCATGTGCCGAGTGGGTTCCCAAAGCCCACCATCCTTCGAGAGTTGGAAAAATTGGTACTTCACTTGTATGCGAGGGTTAGAACCACTGCCTTATTACAACAATGCAGCCACAAATTATTCTGCTAGCCGAATATGCATTCATTAACTATCCGATGCTATGAATGAAGGTAAATGCACAACCCATTCCTCAGGTTACTATTGACCAACGTTGACCGCCACCTTGGGTAATAAATCGACACCTTGCTCAATGTTTTTTTTCCTCCTAATTTAGATACCTAAAAAGGACTAGACAGGAACACAAATATGAGTTGTTTAGAGCATGAAGTATTATAATTTTGAGACTGCAAAAGTGCAAAACGAGGTTTTACAAGACGACCTAATAAAAAAGTGACAAAGTCTGCCATATAATTCTTTTACTCCATTCACTAAAATTACCTGTATTTTTCTCTTTATTGACCAATAGCTCGTAAAAAAAAGTTTTCATTGACTCCATTGGCAAGCAGGAATTGCTTCCAGCGGTCTCTCCTCTTGGGCGACACAATGAGCATCGAAAGACACCAACAGAATAATTGTCCTTTATAATCATTACTGCGAATGTAGGGGCGGATAGCCCAGTGGTAGTGGTCTTGATTGTCACAACCACGGTCTGGGTTCGAAATTGGAATATTGTTAGCGGAGGGGTTTAGGAAAAATCCACTCTCGTCAACCCATGCTGGAACGCTCTAGCTAGGCAATCATTCCAGGGAGAACTGAACTGACTAGCATTCAGCGGCATTCATGGGAAAAGAAAAAATGCCCAAGCTGCAAACTTTGTGGGTGATGGATGTGAGGAAACGAATTGAATGCGGGAAGTACAGAGGTCCACAGTGGATGTAAAAGAGGAGTTGCTTGGAATAAAATTTAGAAAAATAGAACAGCTGTGAAAGTCGGTGTTAATATAGTGCTTCAGAGCAATAGAGCCCTTCGTCTCCACCAAGCGAGGACGGTCAAAGTCATCAAATTTTCCACAATATTGCTTTTCACGGCCGTTTAACCCGCTCTTCATTTGATGATAATCTGCCGTCAGTGCTTTATCCTCCGCAGGTTCTTGACTCGGCACAAAAAATGTTGTCAGTTTCAAGAAAGTTAATGCCTAAAAAACTACTTTTTAAGAGCTCTTCTGTGCACCAGACTTTTGGTAATATCGAAAATGTCATCATACTCTTAATTAATTGCTTTCTATGACCATATAGTTATCTTCAATAATGAATCGTTCCGTTGGCATTCGACTCATTCAGAAGCAGTCAATAAATCATCCATTTACCTGCATCGAAAATATGAATCGTCTAATTGGCTCTCCTCAACAGACCTGTAAAATGTTGCCGTATCGGAAGCCCTTTAGAATTCAGGGAAATAAGTTCCATTTATTTTACTATATTTAGCGTTTGATACCCACGTATAACTGCAAAGCTCGTAACGTGGGAGCTGGATATTGGAGGCGACTGCTAACAGCTTCCCATGTGCCAAATAGGCGCTGCAGAAACAGGGAGGCCATCACCTGAATCCATCTGCGTCTGCAAAAGTCGCCAGTGCTTCATGACTAGTTCCCTGTCTGCCACCTCGGGACATGCCGCGCAGCCTCGCAACTAACCGGGTCCAGATCCGTCATTTGAGGAGGTCCGTGGCTCATTCAACATTTTCACATTACCGCTATGAAAGCCAAGAGTTCGAAGTCACCAAGAGACGTCTGTCTCCAGAAGCACTGGGCCTAATACGCCAGTGTGGAATTGCACGAGGGACAAGCAGCCGCCGACTCACGTCCGAACTTGCAAAACAATGTTGAGAGGCGATTAAAGAACATCTCAACAAGAGAAGAGCAGCGGTTATGCTCGAAGCTGCAAAAGCTGTCAAAAGCATTTGCAAACTCCATCGAAGCTTCGCCAATTGGAAAACCAAGATGATTGCACTCTGATTATCAGACGGAACAGTTAGAGCAACCAGAAAGGCAATAGGAAGAAAATCATTCACGATTACTATTCGGATATCTTCAACACCTACGTCCTCCTTCCCTCATGGGAAATGGAATAGGATGGATGTGTCGTCCCACTAGTTTTCACTGCCGAAATCCAACATATTATGTCGTTGGTGAAGAATCGAACAGCACCAGGTCCAGACAGGATGTGATTAGAACACCTGAACAACCTTCCGCCAGTCCTCATAAATGCACTGGCTCTGCTCTTCACACGTTACCTAACAGAATGCAAGGTCCTCTTCAATGAAAGGCCAATGAGACAGTGTTGTTGTTCAAGAAGAAGACCTGAGCTCCACGACATCGGCAGCTACCTTTCAAACTGTTTGGCGTCTGTCGTCTACAAATTCTTCACTCGAGTCATTCTAAACATGATTGACAAAGCACTGGACGAAAGACAGCCATGTGAGCAAGCAAGATATGGGATCGGATTTGGCATGATGGACAATCTCGAGAGTACTTGCGAACGCTCATCTCAGTTGGGATAAAAGCAGTCATCGAACCCGTGGAAATCAAAGGCGTCCCTACTCGATATACGAAGATCTTTTAGTGAGCCGTACAAGGATTTTAAAATGAAAATATTACCATTTGCACAACGACATTAATATCGACGTTAAAAGAGTAGTTATGCAAGCTGATACCTTTTCGCAAAAAATATTTTCTGCCACTATCGAGAATGTCATGCCAACATTGGAATGGCGCAACATGGTAGTGATAGTTGATGGTCAGCAATTACACCATATTCGTTTTGCTTATGACATCATTCTTATAACTTCAAGCATTAGCCAGGTAGAACGAATGCTTACCGACTTTGATGACGCCTGAAGAAAGATTAGTCTTCGGCTTAATCTCACAGGAAATATGTTAATAAGAGACGGATTACTTTCGTAAGCTCCATTCATGCTCACCGGAACGAATATCTCGGGGTACTCCAACTACGTCTATATAGCTCGAGAAATGAAGATAATTAACGGCGTAGCTCTAGAGTTGATCAGGAGGAGGCGAGTGAATTGGGGCGCTTACAAGACCATCGAACATGCAGTGAAGAGGATAAGGGACATCCGACCTTGCGTCCATCTTTTCAACTCCATAGTTCTTGTTGCCTCAATCTACGCTTCAGAAACCTGGTGACTGCATAATCAGAATGAAAGACCATTCAGTGTTATAGAACGCGTAGTCGGAAGGACGATGCTAGGGAAGACCCTGTGTCACACAATTCAGTGAACCGAAGCTCCAATCCTCGTCCACGATCAGATATCAAAGACGCCGTTCTTCATGGCAAATTGTCGAAGATAAGATGGAGAGGACACATATGACAACCGACGGACACGAACAGCTAGTGATTGGGTTCGCGATAATGACAGTTCTTCACAAAAACCCTAGAAAAAAGATATGCTCAGCGAGTCTTTAGAGCGAAGAGAACCTACTGGGCCGTTACAGCCCGCAAAAGGGAGAAAGAGACGATTTAGTAACATCCCGTCGAGTCTTTCGACGTTCAGCTCGACGAATGGTGATACTGGTGCTATCCATTAAACATTCTATTTAACAGACTTTGCTGAATGGTTATGGTCAAGACACAAAGCATACGTCTAGTATTTTGATTTTTTTAGCTTAAGTGGCAATGTCGTTAAAGAAGAAGCCATAATATATTCAAACGTAAGTCATGAAATGTTTAGAAAGGAGAACTATCGATGTTACACTATTACATTACTTCACTGCTGTGTCGAACGTATGTCTACGGTCCGAAACGAAGGCATGAAGATGATAAGTCGCAAAACTAAAGTAAAAGCAGGGTGAATTTGCATGAAATACATCTGTTGCCTTTATTTTGTTGATAAGAGTGAACAGATCGCGTGGTAGTAAAACCCGAAAAATAGAGGTCATGTGGCTTCCCTATCGGATTCTGATGCTGGAATTTAAATTTGTATTCTTTGTTCTTATATGGATAACTCTTTGGAAATTTAACGCCTGGTATAAACACCTTTGTGGAAAACCCACAAAATTTCACTTCATCGCTTTCTCTAAAAAAAAATAACCAGCTTTTACAAATCTATTGCCAATAGTATCCATGTTTTACTAATCTCTTTCAATGATGTGCTTGACAGCAGTGATTTTGTTAGAAAGTTGTAGGGCCAACAGAAAACACGATATAAAAAGCTTGACCTAGAGTTATGTTAGTAACATCAGCAACTTGATTTTTAATACGACGTCGCAAAATATGTTCAGCTTCTCATCGTTACACTTCAGGTTGAAAGTCTCTGAGACAACACCATGAATATAAGAGTCTTGAAATCTAAAACATTCTCAGTTTAAAGGGTCGATTTGGCAACAACATGATTTCCTTTTTTTATCCTTTTTTATATGAATCAACTTCACTTATTGTGTGGGTACCACCACGTCTTCCATTAAGTTCGTTGTTTTGCCTTTGTCATTTAAGAAAGTGTTCAGATTTTGCTAGTATTCGGTTGATACTCGAGAATATTCTTGAATGTTGGTTAATGCCGCTGGAGTTGATTCTCCATGGAACCTCTTTGTAGCCCTGTCTGCAAGAGCGCTTCTAGTTTTTCATTACTGGAGGTCACCGATGTGTTGACATGCAAGTCTGGTACGAATTTCCTGACACATAACAAACTATAATTTCATGAGTTTAGTGCAGGCGTGATAAAAAATGGATAAAAAACAAGGAGAGGACGTTCGACTTTTACCAATACCAGGAGCTACGTATTGAAATCCTTCAAGCATTGTGGAGATAAATGAATGTATATCTAGTCTTTATAATAAGTTGTGATGGTTTGCCGATGTATCAAGTCAGTGTTGTTATCCACCCAAGACATGTATGGTATCAATTTGCCCACCTCGTCGAAATGGAAGGTTTGTAAGCTGGTAACTTGTAATCATATCAACGAATTCACTCTGTGAGTACTGCAACGCACCTCTAACCGTTGTGGTACACTCGCACAATTGCGAAAATATGGCACCAAATCCTGGATCTCGACCACCTAGATTCCAGTACCCATGAAGTGAAGAAGTTGTTCACTTGGATATTGGTTACCAGAAGATTCAGGTAGTTGAAAGAGCAGGAAAGATAGTACATGAAAATTGTGATCTTAAGAAAATAATGTACTGGGTACAGATGGACTTCCAGTTCAAGGTAGTTAGTCCCGTAGTACAACTGGGCCGAGTAGCCGGTTGTTGTCACTTTGAAAAAAGTTATTGGAAGAGCAATTTAAACGAACACAAAGCTCTGTCATGTTCGTCACCTGTCACCTATATCACCTGTCCTCTCGCTGAAATTCGGAGGACTATACCGAGCGCTAGTAAATCTTTCATTTCTTCCCTTTGAGCGCGAGGGCACCTCGGTAGGTTCTCCTCGCTCTAGAAATTCGTTGAGCATCATACCTTTTCCCTAGGGTTTTCGTGGAGAATTCTGGCCATCGGGTAGGTCTTTCTGCAGTGCGTTTGACATTCGAAATAATCCAGCCACTAACGGCACTTGTGCATCTGTTGTCGTTCATAAGTCTTACGTGTCCGGCCTATCTTCTCTTAGAAGATTTGGGCTGTAGAACGACGCCTTTGATTTTCGGTCATAAACATAGTCAAAACTTCGCATTACCTCCTTTTCTTACATGATACCTGATAGCCCCTAGCATCGCTCTTTCAATAAAGCTGAGTTATCCTTCACCATGCTTGCGACTAGACTTCCTACGCATCCGTTAACGCAGCACGAGATGTGAATCCGAGCACGTACGCACTGAGTCGGGTGTTCTTTTTTCTCCCTCATTACATCGCCGAAGCTTGAGGGCTCCCTAGCCGCTCATCTACTCCTGCCCAACTCTGAAGCTAAGGCGCTCATTACGTTGGCTTCTGAACCTAGGTAGGCGAAGTTGGAGCAATTAAGGACAGTAGTTCCGCTGAGCGTGAATGGGAGATACGAAACCAATTCTCTACTCATAAGCTTCGTTTTTGTGAGACTTAGTCGCAGACCAATCTTCTCAAAGGTTTTATCAAAGTCGGCATTCGTTCCGCTTAGTTAATGCTTGATATTATAAGAACGATTTCATCAGCAAATCGAAGGTGATACAATTGCCAACCATTGAGTTTTAGTCCCATTTCAACCCATTCCAGTGTTCGCACGACGTTGTCGAAGGTTGCGGTAAACAATTTTGGCGAAATGGTGTTGCCTTGTCTAACACCTCTTTTGACGTCGATGTTAATATCGTCATAGAAAGTTGATATTTCGGCTGTAGAATTTTTATACACTTTACGAGGAATCTTTATATATTGAGTAGGGAGCTCTAGTTGTCTAGTGCTTCAATGAGTCATGTTATCGCGTGGATGTGGTCCATCGTACTGAATCCATTGCGAAAGCCTGCTTGTGTGCCTGTCCTTCGTTTTACATTCTGTCAATACTGTTTAAGATAGCTCGAGTGACGAGTTTGTAGACGAGAGACAGCAGCCGGATTGGGCGACAGCTGGTGACACCGTGGAGGTTACCTTTCTTGAACAATGATTGAGTTTTGCTGGTCTTCCATTGAATAGGAACCTTGCATTTCCGCAGGTAACGTCTGAAGGGCCGAACCAGTGTGTTTATGAGGACTGCGTGGTTCTTTAGGTATTCAGTTCTTATTGTGTCCAGGTTTGCTCTTGTTCTATTCTTCACTAATGAATTAGCATCGTGGGTTTCGGAAGCAAGAGCCAGTAGGACGTCATATCCACCTTCCTTTACTTCGTATGAGGACAGGAAGACGTGGTTATTGAAGAAATCCAAGTAGTGATAGTTTTAACTCCTTATCAGCCACATAGCGACGCAACGTTGCCTGGCGACTAACCGGAACGAGATTCCTCCGTGGAGAGATCAGTGACTCATACAAGTGAAGTCTTAAAAATACCTGAATCAGCACATCATCACAAGCAGCGATTAGGTTTCACACATCCGATCTATGTACAGAATATAAGCGTCTTCTCCGATTACGATATCATCCGAATGTTTAAATGAAATCGGAAAGTGACTGCCTAAATCGGAATCACATTTCGTTCTCTAAGGTTGCCAGATGGGATAATGGCTGCCAATTACTTTCAAACAGTGGCAGTCCCAATTCGATTAAGGTTGCACGGAATTGCAGTGTTCACCGCCTCTCAAAGTTGGTAAAAAATGCTGGTCGCCTTTATCTTCCCTAAGAGTTTATTCATTGAAAATGCTCGAACGATCTGGACAGTGCAAATAAAATGATCAGTGACACCAACCTGAAACCATTTTTTGTGCAGATCGCGAAAAGCGTTGGGCAGAAATTTATAGATGCGCTCAATAAGAGATGACTTTGCCAACTAATTCAAGACGAATATTTTTTCACATGTCCTTACACAATAGATATAGTGAGATCCTAGTACTTTTTGAAATCGATCCACTTTCTCGCTTCA
This sequence comes from Angiostrongylus vasorum, assembly GCA_018806985.1. Lineage (NCBI taxonomy): Eukaryota > Metazoa > Nematoda > Chromadorea > Rhabditida > Metastrongylidae > Angiostrongylus > Angiostrongylus vasorum. The sequence goes on along the minus strand of JADANN010000119.1, from coordinate 40,251 downwards.
GCCAATAAACGGAGCTTTTTCCTGCTTTAGTATGTGAGTTTGGTCGTTGCTTAAAGTTACTCATATGCCTAGTAAATATCGCTGAATGCTGGAGCAGATTCTCCATGGAATCCTGAAATAGCCGTGTTAGGATGTACCCACTCTGGTTGGAGGGGGGCAGGTTTATCGCCGATTTGTCTGCTATTAATTGCCAAACTTCGGTGGAGTGGGAAGATTGTCAGGCCGAGGTGTGGTCGGAAGAGCTCCTTTCTCTCATTCAAGGACACCACTACTACTGCATTTTTTTTTCTTTTTATTTTGTGTTATTTGACCCGTCTTCACGTCTGCTTTGCGGATCCCAGCACTTCTCGCATCCAATTCGTTTCCTCGTATACATCGTCCACGAAGGTCTTCCAAGTTTTTACGTATGGCTTCGGTTGCTGCTTGAGGATTTTCATTTCATCTTGGATGTCGTAGAATGACGGTCGAACAGTTCTCCCTGGAGTCCTGAGATAGCCGGGTTGGAGCGTTCCCAATTGGACTGCAAAAGAAGATTTTCTTTCCAGACAAGTCCGGTACCAATTTCCCGACCCAGCAGGGATGAGAGGCTTGGTTGGGCTGGAGCGGAATCGAACTAGCACCATGCTCCTAATGACTGAAATCACTACCACCTTGCTACCCATCCCTACTGCATTACCTTTTCTTTGAAACAGAATTAAAGATTTTTTAGACGAAAAGTAAATTCGCTCTGTCATGCAGCAGAGAACAGGGCTGATACCAGCACCGTTAGGAATAGCGCACATCACCACCAGAGCGCTTGAATGGTATCTTCTGAAATTTAACCGGCACTCACAACGTCTGTCCGTAAGCACAGCTGGAATATTCGAAGCCCCCTCCTATCTTCGGATGCAGGATAATATGCATGGATAGCGAAGCACAGATGGACCGGTCATATAATTTAAAACGAAGGATTTCGTTTAGATGTGCCCACAACACAGATTTTGTGCGAATCCTGCCACTTCTTGCAACGAATTCGTTTCTTCGCATCCGTTATTCATTAAGCTTTTCGAGATTTGAGTCTAGGTTTTTCTACTGCTTGAAGACTTTCAGGTTCTCTATAAATGCAACTGAATGCAGATAAAATATGGACACGGAATGCAAACGTCCTCTGTAACAACCATCCAAACAATGGAAGAACATGTTCGTTGCTAACGTCAACTATCTGTACCCACAGCTGGAAATGAATTTCAGAATCTCGGAATGTGCCTCGCAGCTGTTACCATGTTTGAAGCAGACCATGAGCACTAAAAAACAACTGCGCGAAAAGGAAAAGAGTGGGACACTTGCCTGGACCCACACTATTAGAGAAGGACGGCTATCAAAATATCCAATTAAGTTAGTAAATAACCAATACCTTCCAAGATTATTAAGCTAACACGAGGTTGATAAAAATGTTTGTTCGGCAGTTAGGACGTCTTCGTTTTCTTCAGCGCGGATGATCAGAGTCGATTGCCCACAGTCGTTCTTTAATGTGAAGACTTGGTCGTTGTATAGAGTCGATCTTCTTCAGTGGAGAACCCCTCTATTGTGTCAACCGCATTTGAGCACCCTTTACGCAGGACAGCACTTGTTGGCAATAATTGTGTGTTGATAACACTTGTTTTTCAACGGTCAATCCATCCTTTGGTAAGTGAGTAACGTCGCCACTTCTTCGCACTCTTCAGAGCTGAATTATTTCGTGTCGATTGTGCTGTGATCTCCGATCTTATGAGTATTCTTAGTATTCTACTCCGCTTTTGTACCATTATTATTCTCATTGTTATTACCATCCTATTATTCTTAATATCTTCCCAACGGCTTAGCGCCCCATCGTTGTTGGGAGGTGTTCCTGGGTATCTAACTGCGATGTACAATGGGGGGATTCATCCCCTGGTAGGGTCTCCAAAGCTGAGAAGGAGTCCGGCGTTCCCATTAGGAAGCCTAGCTAAGAGTAAACCAATACCAGGATCCACCACCGTCCTGGTATCAAAGTCACGTGGTGGCAAATCTCTCTGTGATCTACAAGGGCTGCGACTGCCTGTGGTGGTGAAGACATGGGGCAGACTTTGGCCAGGCTATCCTCGGAACTCCAGGGAACCATAATGACTTAACCAGCAAATCTCCGAAAAATGGAGATTATGCTGGGGGCCCGCTCAACCAGTGAAGACGGGCCATTCAATTATCAAGTAAGTAGGTATTCTTAATACTACTTAGCATTCTTTCTACTCGGCTCGGTGTGACTAAGAAGATCTACATCGCAGAAGTGAATGGCTATGGACAATCGATGCGCATTATTACTGTCCCAGAAAAGGCGATGGTGTCGAAACGTTTTCTAGATAGATAATATTTCTAAATAGAAAGTTTTTTGTGCACACTTTGATTACACTATTACCCTGGCTACTGGCCTTTTTTAAGAGCTTTTAACTTTTTTAAGATACCTTCACCTGTATCACCTGCATCACCTGTAATGTCGGATTTCGGAAGGGAGAATGGGTGGTACAACATATCCATCCTCCTTTATTTCATACGACGGAAGGTGGACGTGGCTATCGAAGAGATCTGAGTAGCATTCGTGAATGATTTTTTTCCATTGCCTTTCTGGACGCTGTAACCGTTTAGTCTGGGTATCGCAGTGCAGTAATCTTGGTCTTGTTCTCGGCGAAGCTTCGGTTGGCTTTGCGAATGGTTTTCCCAGCCTCTGCTGCTTAAACCATTACAGTTGCTCTTCTTTCTTTAAGATAATCTTTTTATCGCCTATCTGTATTGCTTGCATGTTAGGACGTTAGTTCGCAGTTTCTTGCAGCTCGTGCGATTCCGCGCTGGCGTACCAGCTCGAGTGTTTCTGGAGAAAGACGTCTCTTGGTGACTTTCGAACTCTCAGCGTTCACAGCGCTAAAATGAAGATGTTGAATGATCCGATCGTAGTCCTCTCGATGTTATCTACAACGGCATCTTCGCAACCGCCGACTAACGTATTGAATAAGTCCCAGTTTATAGCGGTTTTGGGACTTCGTTTGCTGAATTTAGCGGCCTTTTTCTCCTTTCTGCGAGAAATGGAATCTTGTACGAAAAAGGCGACCTTCTGATTCTGTGCAGGATTTTGGGACAGCAACGACATCTGTTAGGCAAAACCTTCGGTTTACTTTTTATGTGGTCTATTTCGCTATGGTACTCTCCATTGGGAGACTCCCACGTCCAGCGTTGAGGGTGGGGCTTCTGGAATTGCGAGTTACCATGGATGGTCTTGGTCGTCATGATAAACTCAGATAGCCGCTCGCCCTGTTCGTTCCATTCTAATCCGTGGCTCCCAGTGTGACGTTCTTCACACGTTCTTCTTGGTCCAATCTTGGCGTTAAAAGCTCAAATGATAACGTTGAATAATGTATGGTCATCTCTGTAGAACTTCTCCAAGTCCATATAGAACGCTTCGACTTCTTCTTCGTCATAGTTTGATGTCGGCGCGTAAACGACGAAGATTGTCAAAGCCGGTATTGATCCACATGTTTTTAATCGTAAATGTCCGACTCGGGTTGTAAGTTGTTCGAATGGATCGATGTTCATGGACAAACTCGTGTTGAGGAGAACGCCGACGCCGCCGACTCCTCTACATTCCCATGTTCCTAGAAACAGTTCTTCTCCGGTGTCATAGACGGCGTTGAATGGGTGGCGTCGTCCCGTCTTGACCAGGCAGGCCCATTACGTCGCACCTTATCTTTCTCGATTGCATGACCAAGTGATCTGTGGAGAACTCGGATGTAAGTGTACGTGCATTGTAGGTATACATTGGCGCTAAGGTGTTAACATCCTCTCCGTATTCGTCCTACGCAACGCTGCCCAATTGGGGGGCTCTTTCGGGGTCAGAGCAATGAGGCCCGTTTCTTTTACTGTGGTTAGCTTATTGATACTCACTTATAGTTTGCTGGGCTCTGAACATGGAGGCTGGATGTGCTCATGGGTAACCTGTCAGTCTCTCCCTGAGTGGACATAGAGCTTATTTGTTGGAGGCGACTCCTAACCGCCTCCCATGTACTTCCCTTTCACTTGATTGCAAACTTTTGGCTCGTAGAATGACTCTTAGAATACAATCCTCATAAGTGAGAACGCAACCACACATGCGTGCATGAATACGCCTCATAAATACAGAAGGTATGTGCCAAATCGGTGCACTAGAAACTGAGAGTCCATTCCCTTGATTCACCTACGTCTCAAGGAAACATGCGATGGCTTTTATTCTGCGATTAACCTCCCTATCCGCCACCTGGCGACGCACCACGTAGCTGGCGACTAATCGGCTCGAGATCCCTCATATGAGGGACCTCCGTGATTGAGATAGCTTATTATGTAAAAACAAACAAAGAATTAGTGGGTTGCTATCTAGGCCTACGAAAATCTTTTCACGATTACGGGATTGAGAAGAATTAATTTAGTAGGAACATTACAAATTTTCACCATGATTTTCAAGAGAAATTGCAGTCAGAGGATGGACGCAATATGGCCTCTCATGAAAATGAACCGATTTGTTCTTAACAAAAATAATAGCTATGACATTGTATGAAGCTGTTATTTTTTTTTATAATCTGGTATTGAAAGCGACCAAGTAGCTCAATGGACGTAACTACGGGAACAACATAAACAGCAATTGTGATGTTAGCCAATTACGTAAAATCCATCTTCAAATTATCGATCAGGCCAATTCATTCTTTCTGGACGACGCTAGATGGTTAACTATGGCTGTCTTCTTAAAAAAATTGAAATCCTTTCGCACGATTATTGGCTTAAATTGTTGAATGACATATGTTCATGAAGGAAGCAGTCGATTTCCCAGCATTTCAAACTTTTTCTAAATGATAATGTGAGACAAATGACTTTTTTTTTGACACGCAATTTGTTTGCCTCACATAATTCCTTTCTATACAGTGTCAACGGGCTTTCTGAATTGCCACAAGCCATGAAGTTGCAGGTTTATGGGGATCGGTGGACTATCATGTAAAGGTGTCGAAATCCTGTTTGGCTTGGTGGTTCCTGTAGAAAGATGAGAAACCTCTGCACATTACAGGTTACAATTCGGCAACACCATGTACCTTGTGCTGCTGAATGCTGCTTTCGTTTAACAAGAATTTTTTTTTACACGACCGGTATCCTCATCTACTGTGTAGATTCCAGCAGTTCTTTCACTCGATGTGATTCATACAATGCATCACCAAAGGTGATCTTCGACCTTTGTGCCAGGGGGCTCAGCTGCTGCTTGAATATTGCCATCTTCTTCATGAACGTCGTTAAATGCAGGTGGAGTTGATTCTCCTTAGAGCTCTGAGATGACCCGTTAGGGTCACAATATCCGTCACACTGACAAATATTAACTGGCTCACTGGCGGCAAATAGTTACTAACTCGGCTATCATATTTTTGCAACGATAAGATTAGACGCACAAAAAACGTATGAACAGTGTTACATAGGAACCCACAAGCTAGAATTGAACGAACGGTGTAAATGATAGTGCAGTGATTAGTGATGCATTTCATCAGATAGCAAGCCGGTGATCCTATCTTCCCCCAACATTCTCTTCCAATCCACGTGGGAACGCTTTAGCTCGGCTACCCACAAGGTTGCAAGCAGAATCGACTCGACCAACATGATGCTACATTTGTAGAGAAAACTGAATCCTCAAGCACCAGCCGACCCAACATGCGAAGTGTTCGAAAGCCTTTGTTGATAATGAATGTGTAAAAACAAACGAATCTAAAGCAAAAACTGCTGAGATCCTCACATTAGATGTGATTACAGGTCACGCAAAAAAAAAGAAATGGGAAATTAAAAACAAGAATAGTGAACCAAATGCTTTTTCTAAATGATGTCATTGTTGCCCACAACTTTACACGGGATCGGACCATTCTCTACTTCTATTCTTGGTGGAAAGCACAGAAAACCACAAAATTCAGAAAGCGGATTTCTGGAACTACTCTGACTTAAGATTTATTCGCATTAATCGGATAGTGGGTTCTCTGGAAATCGCAGTTAATAATATTGACAAAAAAATAAGACAGGCTTATTCGAGACCTTCATGTTACCGCTACGGAAGCTAAGAGTTCCTAATTTTCTAAGAAACACTATTTTCCGGAAACATTCGAGCTAGTACGCCAACTTCGAATCGCAGGAGCAGTAGGCAATCGCTATGTCACGTCCGAAATTCCACGACTTTTAAGAAAGAAGATAAAAAGATGTCCAAGAGAGAAGAGCAGCAACTATGGTCGAACTCGGAGAGATTAGGAAAAGCTTTCCCAAAGCAACCTCCAGCCTCGTTAATAACCGAACTATGATTGACGAACTCTGACAAACATTTGCAACAGTTACGGCCTCTAGGAAGCAGTGAAGAAAACGATTCACGTCAACAAGTTGGATAATTATCTACGTTCTCCAGCTTTCATTTAAAATTAAAGAGGATGGATATGTGATCTCGCAGACTGTTCCGTCCAAAGTCCGACGTCCCATTTTGTTAGTGTAGAAATGAACAATAACATGTCCGAACAGCATAACATCTGAACACCTGAAAAACCTTACGATAGTCCTCACTAACACACTTAGCTGGCTCGGTAGGATTGACAGAATACTGGGCTAAGAACAGCCGTGCGAATAAGCAGGGTTTTGGCAATGACTCATTACGAGAGAACGCATCCATACGAGAACGGTACTCATTGTAGCATGATACGTGTATAGGAGAACGCTCTCTCTAAGCAAGCATGATGAAAGTCAATTCACACTTAAAAAACCAGCAATCGTAAGTAAGATACTAGAGTATCCCGTATCATGAAAAAGGTGAGAGGAGATCGGAAGCTCCGACCTACTTCAACGACGAGAAATCAAAGACGCTGTTCTATATGCCAAATGCCCAAAACAAAGGGGCTCGGACGCATAATGCGTATAAACAATAACCGATGGAGACGGTCCATTAGAGACTGAATTCCTTGGAATGTCAAACGTACTGCAGGAACACCACCGACCCGACGGAGAAAGTTTTCACGAAAACCCAAGAAGAAAGACTTGATGATCAACGATTTCCCAGAGCGAGTAGAACCTATCGAGCTGCACTGGCATCCGAAAAGAACAAATTGAAAATTTATCACTCTGGTCACTCGACGTGCAACGGGGCGACAGATAATAGTGATAATGAGAAAGTTAGTCTATACTATAAAAATAGAGATAAGAAATCATTTGCTCTAATCATATGTTATTGAGGTCTTATTTCACCTAGCAGCGCGACACTATCGTTCCACTTACTTTGCAAAATCGTTCAAAAAGTGTATATCCACGAAATTTTTTTACGGAATTTAATCTATTATGAAACCATAAAATTCTAAACGTTGGTATGGGAAAAGGGTTAAATGAGTGTATGAGAAAATTAGCGTGGCAAAAAAAGACTTCATGCGGCTGTTGAAGTGAAAAAGGAGAGGTCTAATGAGTGTTTTCATTGTGTTGGGCCAGGTATATTCAGTCACACCTGGACTACTGGATCTGAGAAAAGCTGTGGATGCAAAGAAATTTCTCCAAGTTGGATTACATGCTGTCATAAAGTAAAAAGTAAAGAATAAAAAATCAATATACGCTTAGCATTTATGAGGTTTTCTACATTGACCACTGACGATAAAATGGTATTTGATGGGTGAAATGGTGTTTTAAATAACCACAGTGAAAAGCATGACTGCAATGAAAACTTGCAAGATGCTAGCGATAAATCAATGGTGAAAGCAGCTTGGAAAAAATAGCTGTCAACATAGGTTTATGTAATTGAAAGTGATAGGTGTAGGGAATTGATTTAACTCTAAAAGCTTCGACACGCAATGAAACTGAGGGTAAGAAACCCTATACTCAACAAATTCTCTAGGTATCGAAGCAAAACAAGACTGGTATAACTGCTATCTAACACGTTTAGACATTTTTCTCGATAGCACACTAAAACTAAATCTGGATATCCAAATGTGATAAAAGGTCCATACTATTCATATCCAAAGTCAATTCTGATAAAGTGTATCTTACAAAGATTCTAACATCGGAAAAGATTAAATAAGTGCTTTTGTTGAATGAGTTACTTGAAACAACGTGCCAATTCTGAATGTTACTCGTCGTTTTATAAAATGCTCAAGTGGTTTCATTTAGAGTTAAATGTCAGTTAATGTTAAGAAGTGTAACAAATGTGGAAGATAACTTCTCAACGTGTCAAACCACATTCGCGTACACAAATTTTGCGGTACAGTAAGTTTATCGTTGTTAACGATGGATTCCAAAGGAAAATCTCATTGTGATGTCAGTAAAATATGCAGAACTTGTGTGATTTGTAGGTATGAAAACGGTAATACAACTAGCAAAGTAATTGTTATGGCTTTAAACTGCTAACAGTGGCGACCGATTTTTTTTCCCTTCGTGTAACTCCTTCTATATTCTTTATAAATGCAATATGAATTAAAGAGCGATTATTACTTCCTGCTGGAATATAGGCATTGTACTAAGGACAAGGTTCCATGCATGATATATAGCGACAATACATTACCACAAAGATACCATTCTTCTATATTAAAACAAGCGAAAGCTGGCATTTTCCGCTCATATGGCTGCTTGTTGAATTCATTCCTTAGCATGTCTTCTCATCTTGTACAATGTCTTGCCTCAATTCCGTGAAGACAACATCATTCTGCATGAGCTCACTTTATCGTTCATCTCGTTAATCTGCCATTCATGTGTCTTATCCAAAGACCAACCTGAGTTTGGTTCATTTTCCATGTATAGCATACCTCTTTTATTCATCAAAACTGACACTGAAATGTCTGTATTACAAAATCTAGGTTCACGGGAGGGCTGTTTGTGCTTCAGAAGGTATTCCTGATACATTCAGAGTTGTTTGTTATACGTAGATCAGGTGTCACTCGATATCTAAGTTGTGCAGTAGAGCGCTGGCAAGCCCACTGTGCACACGTCCTTACAGTTTATTCAGCGGATGTTTTTGAAAAGGTTTGGATCCGGTCCAAAGCATTCACTCTTTCCTACAGCTCTTTTTTATATCATTGGCACTGTCATTAAATGCCATTTATTTGAATACATCTACTATTAGACTGCAACCCTTTATAAAGCTAGGTTTTAAGGGCTGTAATAAAATGGGAAGTTGGAAACTGTAGAAATATGTGGAATAGAATGAATTCAGAATTGAAGCTTCCTTTTTTCACCCTTGTGATAGTTTTGATCACGAAGATGCCGTCTCCAAACTTTTGATTTGGAAATCATGAAATGTCTAGGTTGCTTTGGAGCTCTTGAGAAAATACTCGCCACCTTCACTGAAGTGCTCTACTATCTCAGGTGTAGTTAAGGAAACAAATGGTTCACAAGGCTACCTTTCTTTCATCTTCCGCCTTAACTGTGCTTTCACTAACCTATCGACGTCCCTACTTGTATGTAGTAATTGATAAATAGATGCAAAACACAACAAATTCCACTACAGTGAATTCTGGAGACGATACTCTACCTTCGTTAATAAATGTTCCGCGTAGAGTTGCTATATACGGAGGTCTTCATGTCTACCATAAGGAGTGGCCGGTCTTCGCTAACAAGACTGATGTTCGCGGTTAGTAATTTTTTGCTAAGTCTTCAGTAATTTAATAGTTTTCGTCCTCTTTTCTCTAAAAAGAAATCACAATCAGAAAATTGCAAGACTTCAAATTAAATAAGAGCGTTGTAGAGAAATCGTTCAATAATATGTCCGGGTCCCTGGTTCAACCCTGCATGTACTGACTAGGTTTCCTCTATCTAAGGAGTGGAAATTTGGTGCCACGGCGTAGTAGCTATAAGAGAAGGTTTCTCCCTATCTATAAAGATTTGTGAGTATCGTTGGTCATGATCAAGCAACCCCCTAACACGATAATTGCAGAGTTGCTGGAAGAATCTACACCACAAGTAATGAGTGGTGCAGGTGATAAAGACCACAGGTCTTCAAGTAACAGCCGAACACACACGCGAATCGGAAGACATTCGTAGATGATGGATGCAAGGAAACGAATAGGATGAATAGCAGTGAAGGTTCTAACGAAACTTAAGTTAATAGCTTAGATAGAATTAACGTTTGATTTTACTTAGTTCATCACCGAACCCTCTTAAAATAGAGTAATAGCAGGTCTTAAAATAAATTTGGACTTAATACTTCACTTTCAACATCTTATTCTCAATCAACTTTATTCATTCCAAACACTTTTAACTTTTCTCAAAGTTGTCGAAATTGAGGAGGCAGGCAATTAGTAACACGTTGGCAACGGTGTGCGTTGATCTCAATGCACTACCGACTAAAGCGGCCCAGGATTTCAACATTAAACACATTCATTGCAGCCCATAGTAAACTTTAACGAATCCGCTTTGTCAACAAATTCTAAAGTGTCCTGTGAGGACGGCGTTGTGGTTTTCTGAGGCCTGTTTGCTCCGGGTCTTAATTCGATAAGGTTCACGTGTACTTATGTAAAGTGATTGAACAAGCGAGATTTCAACCAACAAGACACGTTCATTGGCTATCTTGTAAGGATTATTAAATGAGCTAAAAATAACTCGTTGTTTGGCTATGATGATTAGCTGATGGGGTTTTGCCATATTCTGACCGCCCATAATTTAAGTTGATGTGAAAGCTTCAGGAAGTATGGTTAGAGACTAGTTAAACGTCCTTCCGATTCCTTCATTTCAGAATGTCATTGCTCTCTCTCTTTCTTTTCTAGTGATCAAGAATTAACCAGAATTACAACTGTTTAGAGCCCTGTATTATATACTGTGTATTGTTATAATCATTGTTTGGCTTTTCAACAAACCAATGTGTGATTGAGGTTTTTTAAACCCTCATTGTTCATTTTTTAATTTTAATATAACCTTATGCTCTTTGAGCAATACTGTTGGTCGATTTAAGGCACATGTTTCACTTTATGTTCTTATTATAATGCCAACTGTTTTTTTATCAATTTAGCTTTATTTTAAGTGAATAGACTTTCACCCTCAAAAAAAAATTGAAACAATTCTTTATACAACGCAAATCCTATAGGCCACATGACACTTTCCACTTTCCCAATGGGTATTCATCGATGTAGATCAGGTGCAGAACTTCGCTAACAGAGATAAAAGTCCTGCAAATGAATAAACGCTCCTGGACAACGTGTTGTCATCGACGACGATCATGAATAGATGTTAACTGAGGCACACATGTCCCACATTCCGGTTGCTCGCAGAACAATTAGACACAAGCAAAAACAATATTTTCTGAATCTCTCACCTCAATTGAAAAGTAAAAAATTCGGCATATGAGTATCGTATACATTGAGAAAACAGCAATGAGATAACCGTAGTGAGTCCTATTTCGAGCTTTTTGCCTTTTGTGGAACCTGCTTGTTGACTATGTCGTGAAACTACTTCTAAGGATTCGTGTAACACAGTGAGGAAGATTCCCGGAATATGTACAGGCTTCCTCCATTCGGGTCATGTAGATTGATATACTTCGCATTTTATTTTAGAGATGTATTACTACGGTGTGTACTAGCCAGCACACCACTGACTGCTGCAGGACGCATTGTCCGCTATCAGTAGAATCAGTAGATCGTACTGTCTGGCGAGAATCTGCCAACATCCGTCCAATGTGAAAGGGCACCGCCAAGTGAGATTCTTCATTTGAACATCGGTCCACTGATTCGAGTCGATGCGACTGCGTGCACCCACATTACGAAAATGATCATCTGTCGACCAATGACTCAAATCAACGCGGCTCTGAAGAAAACGAAGACGTTGAAATGTTAGCTGAATAAATATTTCATACTAACCTCGTGTCAGCTTAATAACACAAGATGCTATTGTCTATTTGCATAAAGGTTAAGTAAAAGGCAATTATTAGATAAGTCAATTGACTTGTCCAAATTCTTTTACCCTTTTGTCCTTTGATCACGAAGCTGAAAATGAATTGTATGCGTGTACTAACAACGTTTTACTCAAGGTTAGATCAAAACTAAGTGCTGGGACACTTTTCTAGGAAAAATTTCATTGTGACAATCTCAGATCTTTTGTCTTTTGTACCCGTGCAATAAAATTACCCACTAAAGTGTTCAAAAACTACAATAACAGAGAAGTACTTCCATTGATCCATGGATTGTTCATCCCCACGCCTTATAACTGTTGTGGTATTACTTATTCCAACCATTTTGTTTCTGAAGGCAACCGTGCTCAGGCGTTACCACCCAGAATGGAGGGAGGTTTCCAGCTTTACGAACAGGATTATTCTCGTTGTTTATGTGACGGCAACAAATCCTGTGTTTTGTCGAGAAACAGATCGAAGGTGGTCTAACAAGTGGAATTCACAACAGAAGTGTTATGAAAAGTTAATAAAACATAACAAGCGCCGACTTTCCAAGCATCTTGACAACTATTTCTGGAAAATTTCTTGGGACACTAAGCCGCTGCTAAAAATATATTTAAAGCTTTCGACTTTTATTGTCTGTCTGTTCTTTTTTTTCACAGTACCTCAGTCTGGCTCCGAACTCGTGATTACTTTTAGCGGTGGTACACATGCGACCTACCTACTATATTGGATCCATTGTTACCCAATACCATTCTGTGTTTCCCAGATCCCGTTGAAGTGCGATTACTGACAGCACCGATAGAATTAGAAAAATGCTTGAGAGAAAGGCAAAGCAGTGGCTTCGATTGGCGTGGTTTAAAACACATGAGCCCCGGCAAAGGTAATCGCGGGTTCGAGGCCTAACTGAGGACCCGAGTTTTGCTCATATCTAAGCGCTCTTGTGTTGAAATGTATGTGGACATCGGATAACCCGAATTTTTATCACAGCATGTTAAATAGAGTTGTTTCTTGTTGGTGAAAACATGTAGATTGTAATACTTTGATAAGAGGAATCTTACTATGAGCTGTAGTATGTTTCTATTTGGTAATGATGGTTAAAGGCCGAACTTACGTTTTCAGAAGCACATTACAACTACTCATTGCTAGTTTATGCAATTCATTACTTCATTGACTTTATAAATTACCAATGAATCTCTTAATTGTTACTTCACTACTTTTTTATAACGATGAGTATTATTTGCTCCTTTCTTGGTGATGTCCGTGCTTTGTCTGACGGAACAATATTTAACTAAGAAAAGTAATAGGAATGTTAACAAAGCAACTTCTTTTTGAATATCTATTAGCGGTTCCATTGCTTTCCGCTAATTTTCATGAAAAATTTATTGATCAGGAATGTGGACTTATTACACGAACTCACTTGTCTTTAGCAGCGTCGCATAGCAGCGTTGTGCATTGATGGCTAGATCTATCGCTCTAGAAGCTCATAGCAGAAGAGAAGAAGACGGGTGAATCTTCACAAAAACTTTTCCTGGAACAATAGAAGTAGATTGTGCAGCCGTCTTTATTTTTTAATTATTATTTCTACCAAGCAGGATGGGTTGATGATGAAAGCGTTAACCATTATACGTAACAATAAGAGACTATTATAACCCTCTCACAGCTCGCGATTTACTATTTTTCATTCATTCACATTGCCTCCCATTTATTTTTGCTCAACAACATTTACATTGCTGACGGAAATTATCTTTAACCTTATTACGGACCGTACATCTTGATTTCATCTTGATCTTGATTGCGCATGCTTTTTTCAAGCCAATTTCGCCACGCAGAACATTTGGCCAGACTTTTTTGTTGTCAACTGGTGTCTCGAACACAGATTTTATAATGGAGCTGATCCAAACATAGGTGTTCTCAATACGCTATACAGTATACGGGCAGAAAGCCGTCCTGCGGACGATGAAAATGGAACGGGGAGTATAAAAACATGAAAGAGGCACAGAAATACATTTAACTACTATGAAAAAAATTATGAGAAAGGCTAATGACACCGTAGTGAGATAAGAGACAATTTTTTTACTTTAAGTATAATGGTTAGATGATGGACGAATTTTTTTTCCATCACACGCAAGAGTTAAGCCACCTAAAACAGGTTTCGAAGAAAATGGGAACATGCACAAAACAACACACTTGGGACGCGGAAGTTATAGAGATACGTTGAATGCATAGGGATACCGAGTAATAAACAGTAACCTCAAAAAAACTGGTGCGCGGCTTCTCTTGCAAAAGTTCACAGAGTGTACATCTTGATCTCAACGTGCATTTCGATTGCTGTCCAATGACGCATGGTCTGATGGGCCTATCTAGCGAAAATAACCGTGTTTGTAAAAGAGCTAGTAATTCACTGAGCTCATGACAACTGAAAATACGAGTACAACATTGTTGCTTCGGTCACCGTATAAATAGTTCTGTTGTAAAAGGCCAAAAATTCCTTTCTATCAGTAAAAGTTACTTCATTATATGGGCAAATAGATCAATTATATGGGTAAGTAAAGTCCCAGTACTATATCAGGCTAGCAGGAGATTGATTCAGTGTGTAACATCTTTTTTTTTAAATTTCTCAAAGTTATTCCTATTATTCCGCAAGTCAGCGAAATGCTTTTTTGCGAAGAGAAATTTTCAGAAATCAGCAACGGTGTTCGGTCTAGATAGTAAACTTGATGTGCAACAGTTCAGCACTTCCAGCCGCTTCCGAACCGCTGGTGCCATATATTGTCGAAGCCTTCTCGTTTCTAGACGGTTCTCTCAAGACAAGCACACAGCTGGTGAATTAAGAAGTTGAGGTACGCTTTGTTTGAAGGCAGTTCGAAATATGTCATGCGATGTAAATTGCGCTACCATAGCCGAGTAACCTTTTAGAGGAGTGTACTGGTTCTTGAATTAGTGAGGAATCGGCCTTCGGCCTACATCATGCTCGAGGTTGCGTAAGTGCTCTTTGGGTGCATCCACCAGACAGTGGAAGTCGTTCCTTTATGCGCTGTCTCATAATCTCAGAGACAGTGGAATGCCGAAGTCCCGTAGTTGAATTAACTTCCAGACTGTTTTTGCTGGTGTTAAAGCACTAGAACCAGTAAAGGTGTTGACCGTGCATTCTACGCGCGGAATGTGTAAGCAGCGAAGAAGTGTGATATTGCTGAGCGTGCACTGGCACAAGGCCTTTATTTGAATTTTCTGATTGTCCACCTTACTTTTTGTTGTTCTGATTAGCACATTTGACGCATTTTCCGCATTTAATGCAGAAACTTCGAGAATCCTTCTTGGTTTTACTAGTGTGTAGTGCTTAAGAACTGTTTCAAATAGGGGGAGAAAAGATTCTTCTGAAGTGTTGCATGGTTCTCGTTTCAACAAGCTAACCGAAAAAAAAACCAATGAGGTATTTTTATAATGGATGTAGAGAAATAGAGAATAGAACGAATTAAAAAAAAATATAGGAATGATGAATATAGGAAATATATAATCTACCTAATATATATATATATGTATGTATATATATATATATATATATATATGTATATATATATATATATACAACACAATATAACTATCAAGTATGATAAACACATATGATATATACTTGATATGTACACATCATGTATATATATATATATATATATGTGCACATATATATATGCACATATACAATCTATACCTCCCAACGGTTTACCGTCTCATCGTGGTTGGGATTGTGTTCCTGGGTGTCGGGCTGCGATCCTAAATCGGCACTTATATCCGCCACCGTCCTGGCATGAAACTAGTCGCATGGTGGCAAATCTCCCTTTGATCCACAGAAGCCGACGACTGTCGGTGGTGTTGAAGACCTGAGGCAGACTTTGGCCAGGCTGACCTCGGGGGCTCCAGGGAACCACAACGGCTAGACCAGCGAAACTCCGAAAAAAGCGGACGGAAATTATGCTGGGGCTCGCACAATCAGTGAAGACGGGCCATCCATGTATCCAAGTAGGTAAGTATATATACACTATATATATATATATATATATATACATATATATATATATATAGTATAGTATAAGCATGCAAGTAAGTATACATATACCTATATATAATTGACACTCCGTAGTTGAACAGCAAGCCTTCAGTGGTTATGTGGATTCCAGCACAATCTCTACTTTTCGGAGTTTTGTTGGCTTAGCTATTACGGTTTCCTGGATTCCCGAGGTCGCCTAGCCAAATTCTGCAGCAGGTTGTCACCACCACAGGATGTCGCCGTCTTTGTGGACCAGAGCGAGATCTGGCACCATGCAACTAATTTGATACCAGGACGGTGATGGATCCTAGTATTGGTTTACTCTTGGCTAGGCTTGCTGATGGAAACGCCTGACTCTTTCTCAGCCTGGGAGATCCTGCTGGGGGGATGAACCCTCATATATATATATATATATATATATATATATATATATATATATATATACACGCATATATATATACATATATACATATTTACATACATACATATACATATATATACATATATATATATATATATATATATATATATATATACAATGTTGAGGGCGCGTGTGGCGCAGTGGTTGGAGAAGCTCTCCAACACGCGCGTTGAGTCGATCCCCACGTTCATGGTCCACCAAGCCTTCTTCTTTCAGGGTCGGCAAATTGGTACCAGATTTGTCTGGGAGGATAGCAACGCTGGCTCTATGCATCGGTGGGTCTCCGCGAGTTCGCAAAACTTGGACCCTAGCCCAGATCGAACTATGATTACCTTTCCTGGTGTTCGCGTATTACACGCTGCACCACGGTGGGTTTCTCTCAGCTAGTTTTCTACCTAATGCTGCTACCAGCCATCATTCTTAAGCGGGATTGACCTAGAAAGTATAAATCGGCATTGAACCCAGTTAAGCTGAGGCATGCTGTGAAAAATTATAGTAGGAAGAAAATAAAGAGTTAACATTGTAATATCGTAATTTCGATATTTATATTATTATAGATATTTAGTAATTATATATATATATATATATATATATATATATATATATATAAAGGCATGTTTACACATATAATTACGCGACTCGACATCAAATGTCACAAGACGCGGATATGAGTACTTCTTCCATTCGATTTCTTACCCTTATGCCCGAATGTCTTCGAACTTTTTTGGAACATGACCTCGGATTTCGCTTGAGGGTTTCTTTGTCGGCGTCATGAATGTCGTCGAATGCTGGTTGAGTATATTATCTGTGGAACAAGCGCGTTCCCTGTTGATTGTAATGGGTGCACCTGGTCCAGAAAGATTTAGCACCAGTTTCCTGATCCCGAAAGAATAGGAGCTTCGGTGAGAATGGGAGGCCCGAACCACCACCATGGAACGTTGGGCCATCCATGTAATGAACGGTACTTCTACCAATGTGTTACCTGTTTTCAACCCTTTTATATATATATATATATATATATATATATATATGTGAATATATATATGAATATATGTATGAGCATATATATACACGTATATTTATAGGCAAAAAAATATTTGTACTAAAGAATTCATGTAACATTAAAAGAAGAGGTGGTTCGAAGCAAAAGGCTTTTCTACTCTTTGTCAAGCTTATTCTGGAAAATAAAATTCCATTCCGGTACATGAAAAGCGCTTTATAGGGACAAAATTGTTCTCAGCAGAAATAGTATTCTTTTTCATTTCCTAACTTTACATAGCTAGTAGAGCATATCAGGGATATAATAAAAAAAGTGCGAAACCTCTAATACACGTTTTAACCCACACATTATTGTTAATACAGGAATTCTAACGAATCGTGGTTATTATAATATCGGGATTAAAAATTACCAAAAACTATCGCTTTTAAAAGGTAAACAGGCGCTCTAAAATCTTTGGGAACAAAAACAAGAAGTATTTGATCGAAAAAAAGTGTGAAAAGCGACTAGTTTATACTTAGATGCTTTGAAATGCACATGCATTGCTTCCTCTGCCACACTACTTGGAATCATTATAGAAGGATCAGGGCAATGAAACAGATTATCCACGAACTGCACTTCCATTTCTTCGACACAGATCTATATTCATCCAGTTTCTTTCCACTTAATGGCTCTTAAAGACTGTCCCATCGCCTCTACTTGTTGGAACGGCACCAACAAGTCATGAAATGAAGTAGGGACTTTTGACAAATACTGAGTGGTTTCAATTATATCCACATAATTTGGCGACTCATCGAAGTGACCCGAGTAAATAAAAGTCATTATTCTAAAAATGTCATGGATTCCCGAAACAGAAGAGGTTATGGAAAATTCGGGTAGCCAAGATTAGGTCAGCCGATTTTAGCTTATAGGGTAGTTTTCGAGCTGTATGGTAAAAGGAGCAGCATACAGCACAATGGTTAAAGGTGACCAACAGTAGATACCGCATCGATTGCTGGTTCTACGCGGCACCCTGGGCTCATTAGGTTTATATCTGTCCAGGGTCAAAAAAAATTAGTACTGGTCTTGTCTGAGAGGATAGTAGCACTGAATTGAAACATCGGAAGGCCACCAAAAGTCATTGTAAGTGCTAGATTTTATTCTACCAGAATAGGGAGTAAAAAAAATTTAGGCCAGCTATGAATTCAAACACCTCTAACGATACTGGATAAAGTGGAATGCATGGCGCATTCTCAAGGGGTTGATCAACGCAGCAAGCTTGGTCTTTACTCGCTTATAACAACATCATAACTAGAATTCTAAAATGTCTCAATAATTACGATCGAAATGAAAATCACAGTGTAGTCGCTTTTTATTTACTCCCTATTTTTTCATGGCAGGGTATGATGTGAAATAGAACTAGAGTGAAGCTGAGATTTGTGCAAATCTTCGGACCGCAGGTTCCTGCGGTAAGGTTTGGAAGCAATATTTGTGATTTATATTAGAGCTTCGGCGTAACTGAGTTCAATGCCGATTTGAGCTCCTAGATCAACCCTGTTGGCGGCAGATTGCTGATAGCAACTTTAGGTTAAAAATACAGCTGAAAGAATGGTGAAACGAAAGGCCCGGATGGTGTGGTGGTAAACGCGTTAGCCTTCGTAAAGGGTTATAGCGTGTTCGATCCCCATCGTAAACACATGCGATCCGGAGTTTTGCAGAAATCTCACCATCACTGTGGTTATACTCTCTGGAAAGTTCAGCAAGAATCTAAACCAGGAAAACATCAGAGTGGAAGTCAGCAGTACGTAACTATTATGCACCACCGTGATTTCCACTGTTTATACATTGCCAGAAGTCGGCCATTCTAACAAAAAAAATTCGAAATGGACACTATTATTTTAAAATAGAATTGCGCTATATTAAGAGAAAACGAAATAATGACTAGTGCCTCGCTATCAAAATAGTTTGAATATTTCAGCTGTGCATATCTTGACAGGAAAAGCAACGTGATGACAGAATTAACTTCCGAGTTCGAGAGCATGGTAAATGAAGCGAAAAAAGGGAAAACCACCCAGCTGTTCTCCATATCTTAGATTTCACGGTCCTCATGACTTTCCATCTTTTTTTTCGTAGAAGCAGTATGACAACGTGGTCGTATTACGGAACATACTGCGGAGATGTCGGCATTGGTAGCCTGTTCCATGATAAGTAGAGAGCGAATATAAAGTACCGACTCTCTTTGCTAACCAAAAAAAGATCGGTAACACAGTTGGTGCGCCGAGAAGTCGAGAATAGTAGACTGAAAGTGTTATTATAAGTCGTATTTATAAAATACAATAAATTGTTTTAAAGCGATATTATTATCGTGTGTCAGAAATATTTCTGAATGGAGAGAACTAGAAAAGGACTGTTAAAAGTCGAAAGTTCCAAAACTCTTCGACAAAGCTTAAACTGGGAAACAGCGAAACACCCCAAAGTGTAGCATGCGATGATGTCAAGACATTCCTGACCCTTTTTTTTCCGAAGGAAGAAACGAAATGAGTCGAAATCCTAACCAGAGAAAGCGAGGAAAAAGTTTTCGGAATGAATGCCTTAATCCAAGAAAGTGATATCACTAATAACATACCCTTATTTCTTCCAGTGGTGAATCACACAACGACTACAATTTTCTGTGGGAAAATGATTTAGTGTTAACACAATTTGGAAAGCCTACGCTTTCTTCGTTTTCTCACCACCTGCTTCCATTCTTCGCTTAATCGTTCAAGCAGAATTGCTTTCAACAAACGCATTCTCTTTAGTGAACAGAAAAGTCCGGCTTTTTAGTAGTTAATTCAGTTTTTTTTCGCTACAGCCTTATTTGGCAAGCTTTTCAATTATGTAGAATATGAAGTAGGAGGGTAAGGATTAATATATTACGAAACAGTTCTCTTTCGCACTACCATTTCCTTTTCCAAGCAACTTTGAACTTGATTAGCAGTGTTATATTTTAGCATTCCTTCTTATTCAGTATTATTATTACTTTGCAAACTCTCCTTATTGAAGGTAGTGCGAGATTGGTATCTGTTCATATTCAAATACAATTGATCAAAGTGTGTGAACAACACATGCTTGTCATAACGAGATTAAGTGAGGCCCAGTCTTTCGGAGCATTATTATTGTTAGCAGTATCATGGTGAACTTGGACTCTTCGTTCACAAGTAATGTATTATTATTATTTGCGCGCTTAAGTTTGATAAGCACCTCATAGCTATTCACGGGTAGCTTCCATGTTTAGAAACCTAATCAATGCTGTCTCGCTTTGCTCATGATTTCGTAGTTGTTAGCCACTTCACGCTTCTCTTTAGCCTATTTTGAGTAAAGAATGCGCTCCACAAAATTTACACCTCATTTGCCTATTAAGGACATCAGTAGCGCAGTCGTTAAAGGAGCCTTGTAATACAGACGTGGTTTCTTTTCGTTCGACTCCATGATGTGTGTTAACCAAGCTCTTCATCTAACCGGCGTCAGCAAATCAGAATGGTTTGGGAAGTTTAAAAAATACTGACCTTTCAATCTGTAGAACTAAAAGAGTCACTGTAGACGGAAGACATGAATTCAACTACCCCCTGCGACTCTACGAATGGAGTCGAATGCATGGCGCGCCCCACAGGCATTGATCAACACTGGATGGTTAACCATTTTTATCCTACTATCTGTGGAAAAAAAACTAAGAGCCTACCAACCGAAAGAACCATGAGTGATTTATTCTTCACACACAAATTTGCTCACAAACGCGTATAGGGCTGATTGGCATTGGTTCGCCCAACCGTTGGTTTTCCTCCCATAAGACGTCCATCCTCTCACATTTCATTTGCGGCTTGTCCATCTGTTATCTTCACTTTTCATTACATGACAAGCCCATCAATGCACTTTGTTTAGGGTATAGCTTTTTTTGATCTCGAAGGTTAGATAACTTTCGAAGGGTATATTCAACAAGACATTGTCCAAGCGTTCTGTGGATGTGGAAATCTTTGACATGATTATACTACCAAAATTGTCTGCGCTTCATAGCAGAACACCGGAATAGCCAATGAAACAAAAGAACAAGAGTTTATACATTTGCTTGCGTCAGTTAATCGGTGGTCCCTCCGAGTCTTCCAAATGTGACTCACGGTAGTCTCCTTCAACATAATTTCTTTTTTGATGTCTGTTCTCATATCTGTTGAATGCTTTAGGCAAAAACACAAAGGATATAATTTCTATAAGCAAAGAAACTATCTGTATGTGTTGAGTCCAGTCGCACTTAATTGCAAAATAAAGGGCAATTTTTGATAAAAACGACTTTACTAGGATTTATACGCAGTCCTGCCCTCTTTACGCTTCATTACGCTCCCCACCAGCACTATTCGAAGTAATGACGATGTAGTCAGGAAAACGGATGTTTGATAAAGATCTGCCATTAAAGCTTATTGCCTTTTATTTCGCAATTAAGTAACTTCATTACCGACTTCAATGCTGTGGTAAACAAGCTCGACGAGATAGTGCCATCATTGCCAAACACCGTTTCCTAGGTTAATGATAAAGGGACAGTGAGGAAGTTGTATTTTCGTATTGGATCTGGTATAGCAGCTGGCTAGAGCTATTACATAGATTGGATCCACTCTCGAGTGCACTAGCGCTGATAGGATTGCATTCTCTTTGTCGAATATTTTTTGCAGTCAACAAAGATTAAAACAAGAAGCAGAGGGTATTTTGGAGAGATTTCTGTGAATTTAGCCACGATTTAGGTGTGGTTCAAGCAATAGAATTATTGTCAAAATTTTGAACACTCAGATGGGGTTCATCTGAAGCTTGAAGCGTAATATGACAATCTTCATAAGGAGCTTGTAAAACACACTGCACGAGAAGATAGGGGCGATGGTACGAAGACCATTTAAGTCACCTTCTTCGGGCAAAATCACTAGATCGAATTGCCTTAATGATCAAGAGTTCTTTCATTTCGAAGACAAGTTGTCATTTAAGTTTTGAAGGGCGAGGCGAGTGTTGTCTGTTTCCTTGGAGGAATTTTACCAAGTTTTCTCCTCCTGCACAAATAAAAGCCCTCGTTGAACAAGCATTTATAGGTTAGCCCTATTATCTGCTGTGTTACGTATATCAAAGCAGGAATCGAATCCAATTCTCTTCGGTGTTCGTCAAGAGGTTTTTTTTGACGGCGATGGAGATGTAATCCGACTTATTGATTTAAAAAAATGAGGCGTGTTCGGCAAAATTGCTAATTCGTTCGATGAGCAGCTTAGTCGTCGGTGGAGTCCCCCCTAATCTGGCAATCATATTAGCACACGATTTCGTCCAAAATGTTTTTTGTAATATATCACCCTTTGTTTGTAAAGATGCACTCAATCTCCGCTGAATTGGCTTCGGCAGGCGACACACATCTACAGCGCTAGTTTTTCTCTCTGGAAAAAAATTAACCTCCATTGAGGGAGTGTGCTGTATAGGGGCGTCGACTACGTTAGCGTCGTTTCTTATTCGATCTTCAATTCCTAATTTCCAGATTCTGAACTCATTTCTACTTGCTGTTTCTAGTCTCGCCTCGGAATTCCCTACAAGGAATTTACATAATGACTTATCATTGCATATTACTTTCTCTAATTGGTTATAGAACACATCTAATTTCATTTCGTGAGTTCCACAGGTTGGTGAGTAGCAGCTGAATATGCTGTGTCCATCAAAATGAAGGTTGAAACGTATAGTGGCCACGTGAGGGGAAAGCATATCGTGCAATCTTAGTGTGAATGGGCTTAATTTTTTTTAAAAACCAATAAGAGAAACAGGTCACGTATAACAGCGCAGATAAACTACCATCACGTTTTTTAAGGCTTGTAGTTATGAAGTGATCGATTTGGAATAGCATCTAACATTCTGTTCACCATACGTGTCAATTCGAATATGCTTCAAAAGTTCTCACCTTCTTAGGAAGTAAATAAATAACCTTCTCTTCTATAGGTGATAACAATCATTTTTAGTTTCCGATAGTAAAACTGAGTAATCTTGGTGGTAAATGCCTAATCGTTTCACAACGCTTATCAGTGAATTCCACAGTAATGTGTTTAACAACCTACCCTTCTAGGAAGTAGTTCTTTGTAAAGAAGCAAATCTTTTTCATGCTTAAGAGTAAACAGATCTCTTGTGTGCTTGGCGATTACTTTGATTTCTAGGTAATCAAAGAGAGAATCATTCCGGCGATTAGACTGGCAAATATGCAATTTCTTTATTTTTGTCTGGAGGCTTTTTCGTTTATTTTTTTCATTTCTTTCGTAACACTACTGAGATCTTCGATTTTGTCCAATTTCGAAAATATTTTCTTTATTATTAATTCCACAACTTTTAAGGTTTGCCGTGTTTGCTGGTTAATAGATCAACAATCAATTTGGTCCAAGCAGTGTTAAACAGACTCGTTAGCAAACCAAATTTTCATACCAACCAGATTCATGTCATGTGCATTCATTCGTACTTAATTGAATCACCAACATAATTTATGATTTAACTAACAAGTAATAACTTCAGCTGACACCAGCAAAGTGTTATTTGGTGTCCTACCCGGAAGAATGTCACACTTTTCCTTCATGATGCTTTATGTTTTACGGATACTGCTCAGGAAAGTAGGCTCGGGTGTTTACTGGTCTTTGCTATATAGCATATGTTTACACTTAGCTGGGCTTCCCAATGGAAATGTTGAGAAGCCCCTGGAGCAAGTTAAAAGAGAACCTTTAGAAAATTGCAATGCCAAAGATTTAGATAACAATTAAGAGGCATTGGGAAATACTAGACAAAGAACTCCGAAACATTTATGAAAAGGAAATGAAGATAAAAACACTTGTTTGGCAAGCAGCAAGAGAGAAACATTTCCACCAAAATAAAAAGTTCAGAACCACCAGTTTATTTTTTAAGGAAATCCTATGTCAAAAAGATACTAAGAAATGCTTTGGAATAATATATTCTTCACAATGTTTTATGAACATTTTCTCGGTTAAATATATCGCAGGTTTATCGTATCCCTGCTGACACTGACTAAGCAATTCGGTTTGGTTTTCGGTACCGGCAACAAAAAATACACTATTAACAAATCCCAGGATCGACTTTATATTAACCCCGCATTGGAATATGAATGCGTCGTTTTCTTGTTCAGCAATCGCGAGGTTGTTAAACAGCATACATTTACTTGCATAGAAAAAACACAATACAATACAACAGTAGCTATCGCCTCCTTCAGAGCCTGGAAGGGTTTACTGATATACAATTTACTAGGCCAAACGCTTCAGTAACACTTACAAAAAGGCGAAAAACTCTATGGCAATTACATGATCAACAGCTTCTCGAAACACCACTTTTTTTCGTGCCTTCCAATGAGGAAGATTAGAACAGCTGATTATAGTCGCATATGGTTGATGACTGCACCACCCCACATCAAAAATTGATGCGAACATACGGGTTCAGGTCGCGGATGACCTCGAGGTATTCATCCCTTCTATTCATTGTAGGGTTTTTTGGCGAGGTATAACAACCTCGCGATTGCTGAACAGGAAAACGACGCACTATTAACAAAGCTCGTTACTTCGATTTTTTCTGCTAAAAATGATGAATCGGTAAAAAAAGATCGGGTTTGAAGACGATTCGATCCGAATATAACTTCGGGCAGTACTTCCTTCAGTGGATACGACTCGAGTAGTCCATGAAGACGCACATCGCAAAGGGGAACAATTGTGGACACTCGACTCCAATCGACTCTGAGGACAGCAAAGGCGCCAGAACTTTAACCACATTAAACATTTCACACCAACCCTTATAAGATCACAGATAAAGCAAAATATTGGTAGTCGGGCTTGAATTTTCTATAACTAAAAAATAGAATGAAATAACTTCAAGCATCGATGTTAACTTGCCAATGCCCTCTTACGGAAACTTTTATGTTGACCTAAGAAAAGACAGTCTCCTTAAATTTTCGTATAAATTACTACATGGAAACCTGAAGTCATTTGAGTATTTAAGGTCGTTGGCAATGACTTTTCGAGAAAGAAATCTGAGGAAAGCCTTTCGTTTGTCAAAATTCTTTCTACAGTAAAGGGTTATAGTGTTTGAAAAGCAGCTTTTTATCGTTAATCCATCATCGCTTTGAAAAGTTTCTACAGATTTCTTCAAATAAGGTCGACGCAGTAACAAAATGCTACGAAGCTTAAGGATAAAGTGCACGGCGTTCACCATCAATCTATTAGGGAGACACAACGATATGAACTCCATTTGCCGAATAGCTGAAATGACTAATTGCAAATTTGACGTGTAAAATGACTTTTAAGAGGCTACCTGAGCATCAAGTCAGTGTGTCTCTTCTCTCGTACAAGTCTTGCACCAACGTGCCGACTGGTTGGGTGGAAAGCTCGGTTAATCTGCGTAGAATCGAAGACAAAAAGTATGTGCGTATTGCAAGACACTTCTTACTATTGCGTTGCACATTACGTAATTACGCTACACACTTTTTTGGTCTGAGAAGCAAAAATAATAATTTGATGTTTCGACGTTTGCCTCTTACTGGTTGCGAGAACCAGCATTATGCCACACCAAAAATGCGGAAGTTATAAAGGTGGTTAAATAAGAAAAAATCGTCCGATCTGCAGGAAAGGTTTTCATATTCGCTGTCTTTTTAGGAGATCTGTTCTTTTAAGTAGCCTGGATTACAGCAGAGAACGAATCTTAGTAATTCAGGCATAAAACAATGTGTTATTCTTATTATTCTTCTCGTGTTCAAGAACTTAGAAAAGTTCTGTTAAATCGCTTTCATTCCTTCTTATAAATTTCTTGTTGCATGACTGCCCAGTGATATATTGCTGTTGCAGAACTAAATGGGTCATCTACTCTTCGGCATTATTTATCTAACCATTACCATATGGGCAATCTCCAGCAAATCATCGTAAGTGCTGCACTTTAAACTTTTTAAAGTCTACCACTCACATACTTAAACCATCACTTTGCTGTGTTAAAATTCCAATAATTCAAACAAGTTCTCATTCCAGCAATTTATTTTATAGCTTTAAAACGTCCAACGTTGGCTAATTTCTTGGCGCAGAACCCCGCATTCGAAACCATTCGTAGAGACCATTAAAGGCATCTTTGCTTCGTAAAATTACTTGCGGAATCTGCCAATGTACAAATTTACTGTCTTCATACAGCCAGAGAAGTCTGTAACAGTTTCCTAACTCAGAATTAATGTATGCCTTAGTGTGCCTCAGATGTGAACTAATGACTATAGTACCTACTGCACTGCAGTGCAGTCTACCCACTGTTCTATGCACGCCACATTTTATGTCCTATGTTCTTATAATTAAAAAGAGTATTCCGAATTTATTCGAATTGAAACACAGTGCTATCACACTGTGGCCAAATTTTTAAAGGTTATTGTTCACTAGAATTTGTTGAGAATATGTTTTCCTTAATATTAAACATATGCATATATATATATATATATATATATATATATATATATATATATATATCACCTGTCACCTGTGTCTCCTGTAGCCTCGCTGATTGTCGAGTGACTCGAGTGGGCATCAGTAAATCTTCCATTTTTCCCTGTCGCGTGCTAGAGAAGCCCAGTGAGTTCTGCTCGCTCTACGGACTCGTTGAGCATTATGGGCCTTTCGTGAAGAACTCTGACCATAGGGTCGGTGGTCTTCCTGCAGTGCGTTTCACATCCCGAGGAATTCAGCCACTTACGACAGTTGTCCATCGGTTGTCGTTCACACGCATTAAGTGTTCGGCCCACTTTATCTTCCGTTGTTTGGCGCACAGAACGCCGCCTTTCCTTTTTGATCTCTAACGTTGGTCAGAGCTTTATTAGTGTGACAAGGGATACTCCTAGCCCTTTCGACTTCAATAACGCTGAGTTCAACAGCGCTGAGTGATTTTTCATCTTGTTTACGCAGCGACCACATTTCTGACGCATAACTTTAATGATGCTGAGATATTTGCAAAACTCCGGACCGCAGGTGTCTGCGGTGGGGAACGAACACGCTATTGTCCTTTAAAGGGAGTAGCGCGCTCACCACCACACCATGCGGGTCCTTCGTTTCGCCAATCTCTCAGCTAGTTCTATCGAGTAGGCCATCAGCGACCACCCATAAACGGGATTAACCTAATCGATGGAACCAGCTGGGAAACAGATGATACGAAGGACCTGCATGGTGTGGTGGTGAACGCGTTAGCCCTCGGAAAGTGTAACAGCGCGTGCGTTCCCCACCATAGGCACCTGCGGTCCGGAGTTTTGCAAATATCTCAGCATCATTAAAGTTATATTTCGCAATATATACGCTGCCGCTAAAAAGAGTAGGCAGTAAATAATAAGTCAAAAATTCTGACGCATAGTTAATTTAGAAAGTACCGTTCAGTCGAAAAAGGTGGGCACGGAGTAGGGTGTTCTTTGTTCTCTTCACTACATCCTCGATGCTCTTGAAAGCTCCTCAACCCGCTATTTCCTTCTGCTCAACTCTTGAGCTAAGTCGTTCATCATGTTGATTTCCCAACCTGTAGGCATAACTGGAGCATTCGGAGATGATCGTTGTGAATGGGGCATACGAAACCAATCCGTTCTTCGTGAACATCGTTTTTGTGAGATTTAGTAGAAAACCTATCTTTCCACAGGCTTTATGAAAGTCGGCAAGCATTCATTCCGCTTGGCTAATGTTTGATGTTATAAGGACGATGTCGTCAGCAAAGCTAAGATGGTGTAATTGCCGACCATCGATTCTTACTCTCATATTATCCCATTCCAATGTTCGCATGACGTTCTCGAGGATGGCGGTAAATAATTTTGGTGAGGTGGTACCACCTTGCCTAACTAGTGTTTCTGACGCCGATGTTAATATCTGTTGTAGAATGGTGATATCTTGCTTGTGAAAATTCTGTACAGCTCGCGAAGAATAAGAAATATATGTATAACCCCATATAGAAGCGAGTGACGCACTGGTCGGAGGCTCACTGCAATACACATGGGATCGATCCTGCGCCACTCGCTAAGAAAGTACTCAACAACTAAGCCGCTTCTGAAAACTCCATCAAGGAATTCGTTGCCGTGAATGCGGCATTCGTAGGAACTTTAGCATACTGAAGAGTTGAATAGCAGAGAACAAAACCGTATTTTGTTGATAAATGTGTGGATGCTAGTAGTTCGTATATTGACTAATAAGTTTTCCCAACCGATTTATAGTGCTTGAAAAATGCTAACCAGAATCAGTCATTACTTTCGCACCTGTCCAGTACTTCAGCGGATAGCTAACCAATCCCTTCATTTTAGACCTGCACGGGAACAGAAACGATTTGAAATAGATTTCAACAAGCGGGCTGTCAACTATTTCGCAAATCATGGTGAGCGTATATTCTTGTTGTAATTGCCAATGGGCTAGTAAGGAAAGCACAGTTTTATGCGTTTCAGCTATTAGCAAAATTCAGCTAATACTACTTGGTGAACAAGCTAGTGTTTTGTTTTTCACAGGGAGCTATGCTGCCAAATCATGGCATAGCATTTGAAGGCTTCTTGTGTTCAAATCGGAATCAAACAAGATCCTTGTTCAAAGTGGAACTTCGTTATAAATCAAAGCATACATATTAAATTCTCTACTTGTACATCAGTCTGATCCAAGGTCCTTGATAAGGCAGTTAGATTATTCGCAGCAATTTGTTCCGCTATATGAAAGTCGCCGGTTTAAAAGATTCTTAGTTGCAAGTCAGCCAACCTTTCTATCATCAACATGTGCGATGATTAACCGTGGCAAAGTCGTGGGACAGTACCGCTATTTCTATAATTCAAGAAAATTCAACAATTGTCTAAAAAGTAGAACAAGGGATTACAGAGGATTCTTAAACTAGAGCTAAACTCTTTCGCGAAGGTGACCTTTTCATCCGTGGGAATATATATGGGCGGGTCATCCATGTATCCACGAGTGTGGACAAAAAAAAAGAATAACCAACTTTAGAATTGGTTCTTTACGACGGTGTTAACATTTCATCGTGCAAAGTTTGTTAACTCTTGTCCTTCTTAACAGCAAAAGAGGCGGCCGCACTTATGTACGACAGTAACCAATCATACAAAAAACAGTAGTCATATGGAAGTGGAAGATTTGTATGGTTTTAGAACAAATAAAGTTTTATTTTAGAAAACAAGAGCCCCACTATTCTAAAGACATCCGATGGAGAAGAAAATGAGTCCATTCCAGGAAGAGGGATAGATGACACTTCAGACGAGAGTACAACTGTTCGTTCGGATATTAAAGAGCCACATCATTCTAAAAAAATACCAGAACCAGATGACACTGGATTTGTATCAAAATCACCCCCGACTCTTCGATAAAACGATCTAATTCGTATGACAAACGTTCTGATCCTTCCACAAAAAGATTTTGTCCTTATTCTAAATGTTTCGACCCATTCATGAAACGGTTCATTCCTTATGACAAGCGTTTCGATCCCTTCACGGAACGATTCAATCCTTACGACAAGCGTTTCGATCCCTTCACGGAACGATTCAATCCTTACGACAAGCGTTTCGATCCCTTCATGGAACGGTTCAATCCTTACGACAAGCGCTTCGATCCCTTCATGAAGCGGTTCAATCCTTACGACAAGCGTTTCGATCCCTTCACGGAACGATTCAATCCTTACGACAAGCGTTTCGATCCCTTCATGAAACGGTTCAATACTTACGACAAGCGTTTCGATCCCTTCATGGAACGGTTCAATCCTTACGACAAGCGCTTCGATCCCTTCATGAAGCGGTTCAGTCCTCATAACAAGCGTTTCGATCCCTTAATGAAACGGTTTAATCCTTACGACAAGCGCTTCGATCCCTTCATGGAACGGTTCAATCCTTACGACAAGCGTTTCGATCTCTTCATGAAGCGGTTCAATACAAGCGTTTTGACTGATTCTTTCCAAATCTAAAAAGAAACAATTGCTTTCCAATCTAAGATACTGCTTCTAGTTCTTCGACGTTTACGTCTAGTTTGATTTGTACCTTTTGTGTCCATTCTGTACAATGGCCAGGAAGTCTCCAACATAAAAGTACAACATTATATAATGCTTAAAACTCGTGATAGAAAACTTGCGATGAAAAAATTGATTGGTGAGCAGCGGTTTTTTTGCGGTGAATTTGCAAACTTTGTTCAATAAATTACTCAAATTTGTTGTATTGTGCATTTGATCATTTTTTTAAAAGCCAAAGAAAAGTTGCGTAAGTATTCTGCAACATGAAAATACGCTATAAATAAAATGAAAAGAAGAGAAGAAGAAAGATTAAACAGCTCTTATTTCTCAAAACGTGCCTTCAATAAAGTGAATAATGTACCGTGATGCTGATTATGGAATTCGAATTCCTACAGTATCGGCAAGTCGTGGAATTTGCTATGTCGTAGGAATCTCTGCCGTAAGAATCCTAATCGTTACGCAGCAAATCTCCCACACAAGGGTTGGAGAACACGAGAATGAGTAGCTGGGAATGTTACAGGGCGGCTGTACTGGGGTTGAATGTAGAAGCACGGTAAACCGGCAACCAGTATTTCAATAGGAAAGGCGACAGATCGTCAAGCGTCAGCAGCATGGCACAGCAAAGCCCACAAGCAAAGGCTGCGTCTTATATGGCTGCTGCATGACAAAGAAGTGAGCGGAAGAGGTGGTATGGCCAGTAGTTCACGTGCGTACACCCCCTCAATATCTATTTGTAGTAGGTATTTAATTTAACCACTAAGGATTCATGTGCATTAGGTACTGAAATACCTAGACGTGATCAAAACCTCACTTAGCAATTCTTTTCATGTTTAGTGTTTTTACATCACCTGTTTCTACTGTATCAACTGCACCTGTAATCCCGTTGAACGTCGAGTGACTCGAGCGGGCGCCAGCAAATCTTCCACTTTTTCCCTGTCATGTGCAAGAGTAGCCCAGTGGGTTCTGCTCGCTCCAGGAACTCGTCGAGCATCATATCTTTCTTCTAGGCTCTTCGTGAAGAAGTCTGACCATGGGGTCGGTGGTCTTCGTGCAGTACGTTTGACATCCCGAGGAACCCAGTCACTAACGGCTGTTGTCCATCGGTTGTCACTCATACGCCGTGTCCACCCCACTTATCTTCGACTGTTTGGCGTACAAAACGGCATCTTTGATTTTTGGTCGTTGACGTAGGTCGGAACCTTTCCTTATTTATTTGCGTGACATCGGATACTCCTTGCATCGTCCTTTCGACTGCGCGTTCAATAACGCTGAGTGATCTTTATCCTGATTACGCAGCTGCTAGGGTTTCTGACGCATACGTTAGGGCAGGAAGTACCGTTGAGTAGAAAAGATGGGCACGGAGTCGCGTGTTCTTTGTTCTCTTTACTACAACCTCGATGCTCTTGAAAGCTTTCCAAGCCGCTCGTTTCCTTCTGCTCAACTCTGGAGCTAAGTCGATCATCACATTGATTTCCCGACCTAGATAGAAATAACTGGAGCATTTGGAGATATTCGTCCCTTTGAGCGTGAATGGGGAATACGAAACCAATCCGTTCCTCACGAACATCGTTTCTGTGAGATTTAGTCGAAGACCAATCTTTCCAGAGGCTCTGTCAAAGTCGGAAAACATACGTTCCGCTTAGCTAATGTTCGGTGTTATAAGGACAATGTCATCAGCAAAACGAAAACGATGTAATTGCCGACCATCGATTTTCACTCCCATATTATCCCTATTCCAATGTTCGCATGACGTTCTGGAGTGTGGCGATAAATAATTTTGGCGAGATGGTATG
The DNA here is from genome assembly GCA_018806985.1 of Angiostrongylus vasorum. Classification (NCBI taxonomy): domain Eukaryota; kingdom Metazoa; phylum Nematoda; class Chromadorea; order Rhabditida; family Metastrongylidae; genus Angiostrongylus; species Angiostrongylus vasorum. Next base: position 8,133 of record JADANN010000119.1, on the reverse strand, counting down.
GCCTTATCTAACTCCTTTCTTGACGCCAACGTTAATTTCGTTGTAGAATGGTGATATCTTGGTTGCGAAATTTTTTCTTCGTTGAAATAGCTCACGAAGAATCTTCACGCACTGAGTAGGGAGTCCTTGACTATCAAAGACGTCCATGACTGCTTCTATCTCAATTGAATCAAAGGCCCTCTGTGAATCGATGAAAGTGAGACAGAGCGGTCTTTTGTACTCTCGCGATACTTCGATGAGCCTTGTTATCGTGTGTATGTGGTCCATCGTACTAAATCCTTTTCGAAACCCTTTTTGCTCACGTGGCTGTCCTTAATCCAGTGTTCTGTCAAACCTGTTTAGGATGGCTCAAGTGAAAATTTTGCAGACGACGCGCAGCAAGCAGATTGGGCGATAGTTGCCGATATCGTGTAGATTACCGTTCTTGAACAATAACACGGTCTTGGTGGTCTTACACTGAGTATGGATCTTGCATTCAGACAGGGTAACATGTGAAGAGCCGAGCCAGTGTATTTACGAGGACTGGCGGATGGTTCTTCAGGTGGTCTGATCTTATCCTGTCCGGACCTGGTGCTGTTCGATTTTTCACCGACGAAATGGCATGTTGGATTTGGGAAGAGAGAACCGGTAGTACAACATATCCATCCTCCTTTATTTCATATGATGGAAGATCGACGTAGCTATCGATGAGATCTGAGTAGCATTCGTGAATGATTTTCTCCATTGCCTTTCTGAACGCTGTAACTGTTCCGTCTAGGCGTCGGAGTGCAATCATCTTGGTCTTGTAATTGGCGCAGCTTCGGTGGGCTTTGCGAATCCTTTTCCCAGTCTCCAGCTTCGACCATTGCTGCTGCTGTGCTCTCCATAAGATCTTCTTTTTATCGCCTGTCTGCAATGTTGTGCAAGTTCGGACGTTAGTTCGCGGTTGCCTGCAGCTCGTGCGATTTCACGCTGGAGTATCAGCTCGAGTGCTTCTGGAGGCAGACGTCTCTTGGTGACTTTGGAGCTCAGCTTTCATAGCGCTAACATGATGATGTTGAACGAGCCTATCGTAGTTCTTTTTCGATATTATCGACAACGACACCTTCGCAACAGCCGACTAATGAATTGAATAAGTAACAATTTACGGTGGTTCTGGGACTTCGGTTTTGAATTTAGCGATTTTTTCTTCATTCCGCGAGAAACAGAATCTTGCACGAAGGAGACGGTGGTGGTCTGATCCTGTGTGAAATTTTGGGACAACAGCGAAATCGGTTAGGCAAAACCTTCCATTTACTATGACGTCGTCTATTTGGTTATGGTACTCTCCAAAGAGAGACTCCCATGTCCAGCGCTGAGGGTGGGCCTTCTGGAATTACGAGTTACCATGGATGGTCTTGGTCATCATGATAAACTCAGATAGCCGCTAGCCCTGTTCGTTCCATTCTAATCCATGGGTCCCAATGTGACTTTGTTCAGACGTTCTTCTTGGTCCAATCTTGGCGTTGAAATCTCCAATGGTGACCTTGAAGAATGTGTGGTCTTCTCTGTAGAACTTCTCCAAGTCCATATAGAACGCTTCGACTTTTTTCTTCGTCATACTTTAATGTTCACGCGTAGACGATGAAGATTGTCAAAGGCGGTATTGGTCCACATCTTTTTAATCGTGAACGTCCGATTCGGGTTGTTAGTTGTTCGAGTGAATCAATGTTAATAGACAAACTCGTGTTGACAAGAACGCCGACGCCGCCGACTCCTCTACTGTCGCATGTTCCTAGGAACAGTTTTGCTCCGGTGTCATAGACGGCGTTGAATGGATGGCGTCGTCTCGTCTCGGCCAGGCCGACGACGTTGTACTTTATACTTCTTGTTTGCATGCGCAAGCCTCCTACCGAGGACTTGGATGCAAGTGCACGTGCATTGTAGGTGCAGATCGTCACCATAGTTCTTTGTAATCCAGGCAGCTTCTATTGGCCCTGAGATTTTAGCATCCTCTCCGTACTCGTCCTACCCAATGCTACCAAACTGGGGGGCTCTTTCGGGGTCAGGGGAATGAGGCCCGTTTTTTTTGTGTTTAGCATTTTGATACACACGTCTAGCTTGCTGGGCTCTAAACGTGGAAGCTGGGTGTACTCACGGGTAACTTGCCAGGCTCTCCCAGAGTGGACGTTGGCTTATATTTTTATACAGTGGTAATATATGTACTGCAGTAGAATAATACAGCACCGCAATACAGGCGGACACTGGTCCAATGTCTTTCTTCTATTGCGCGCCCGGGTCAATCAAGTCTTCCACCCCACCGAGGCCGGAAATTTGTGCCAGACCTCTATGGAAGAATAGCAGCACCTAAATGCCAGATCAATAGACAACCACCAACCATTGTATAAACTAGAAATGCATTCAGTCACGTCTACAAAGCTTTACGAAGTTGATTGGTAGGTGAATCCCTGAGAAATTGTTCAAAATCGAAAACTTCGCCCATTATTTCTATCCAGTGATACCGTGAAATAGATAAACTCATTACGAAATAGCCGCTGTTACCAAGCATGGAACAGAAATTAATGCCAAACGGAAAAACAGATGAAAGAACTGATAAAATTCATTGATTGGAAAAACAGAAATAATAAACATGTAGGGCTACAGACATAACCACCTACCTTGACAGACAATGATGCAAAAATGCGAGGGGTACATTGCATAACCAGAATAGTGGATGAACACAACTGGAAAGTTCCCTTCTATGTTTGGCCTTCCTAGCTTTTTTTTTCGTCTGTCTCGTAACTTGGCATTTATTTAGTCCTTTAGGCTACCCTTAAATGTCTACTTACCTCTCATTTTTTGGGTGTGCATCAGCCTGGTCACTTTGATTAAGAATGAACACGACATTTCGTCTAGAAATCTAACCGCGATTTTATGCGAGCAAATGTTCCCTCCTTCGAGGACCTGACTACAAGGGAAGCAAACTTCGATGGGAGACTCAGACCTTGGAACAGGTTACATCGAACTCTAGGGAGATAATACAGCAAAGTAAGAGATAAATGAGAAATGTGGTGCGTTACGGTGGATTCTCTGTAAAGATGTTCCAGTTAAATAATGGGTTAATGCGTGAGCAATGTTGAGTCGACAATTAAAAAAAAATGGGCCCAGACGAATTCTAGTCCATAATTTTTCGAGATGTTTTTCAGTTCTGATCACTCGACACAAGATCAGCATTAAGTTATCTAGGATAAACAGCAAAAGTGGTGGAAAAAAGTGTGAAATCCACGGTCCAGTTGAGAATCCTTGTGCTGGCTACTGACACGGGATCCTCTTCCTTATAGTGTTAATGACATCTTATTAGCGCTTTTTCAGGCCCAGTTGGAAGTTCATACTCCAAGCTTGAAGGATTGAACATATTTGCTTCCAATAATATCAAGCTTGCACTCAACAGACAACTTCGTAATGCGTCAGTCGTACGCTTCTTTCAGAAAACTCCCTTCGTCACCCGATATTCTAACACAAAAGACTTTTTGCTAGAAGCATTTGGCAATTACAATGATAGAAATTGTAGAATTTGACCTGCAATGGTGAGAAAAATTACGCTGAAAACATAGCCATTAATTTAACTGGGCAGAGAATCTGGCACCCTATGGAGTTCCGCACGGTAGTTGAGAGTGGATATGGCTACGTTATCGCGATTCAGCAGAAGAAATAACAGAACCGTACGTGCAGAAATGGACTAAGTCGTAACTGGAATATTTTCACATAATATATGACTGCCGTGGTACAAAACCAGATAAAAACTCAAAAAAGAACTCCGGCATTAGCACGATAGCGACAAAACAAATCACGGCGGTAAAAATTACAACCACATAAAGTTCCTGAATGCTCTTTCTACATTTCTTTAACAAATTGATGTTCTGATATTTGATTACCGCCCTAATGTGAAATGAGCAACACCCAGAGTAATTTTTATGGTCTTCGTCTCTCAAACGTCGTCCATGGTGGCGATCTGCTTCGAACACGATGACATCCACAACGCACATTTCGCACTCCTGAAGTCGTCTCCACCTGTGAACATGGATGGTTGACGTTAGGCACAACACGTTTTCCCACCGCTTGGATAGTCGCCCGAGAGGATGCTTGCACCTTCTTAAGTCCATTCCACAGTTCTTTTCATCCACCTTTAGCTGGTTCGTGGTTTTTTTGAAAGATCCAAATGCAGCACTTGCAACCCTTCTCCTCTTTAATTCCTTGTTCACTGTATTCACCATGTTCATTGAACGTTCAAAACATAGGCACCAGATGGTCTCACTAATCAAAGAACCATTCAGTTCGATATGTTCACCTTCGCACCATGGATTTGTGAGTCCAAGCCTTTTCCCCTTGGTTAGGCTTATTGGGAATCGTTTCTGCTTCAAAGATACTCCTGAAAAACACAAGTAATGTCATTAAGAAAACGAAGGTTTCATTGGAATTTTCAATCTATACGTTTGAGATGTCAAAAAAGCACCACCTTCTGTTCCTGAGGATACTGCTTGTCCCTTCTTGAGTTGCGCCGTCAGGAGAGTCCCATTTTCATCGGCGATTTTCTTTCTTCTCTAAGGATGAATCACAATGGAAGATAGGAGCTGCGGATTGGATCCCACAAGATTTCCATTCTCATTTCGATCTTCCTATTCTCAGTTTTCCTATCTGTATTCGATTTTTCGGTAATTTTTAACCGGATACTGAAGTCTGCAATAACGGATTTATGGAAAAAATTCTCGTTGCGGATTACCTGATCCAAATGGATATAGAACGCCTCTGGTTTGCTCTCATTAGCCGCAAAGGTTAGTTTATAGAAGTTACAGTACTGATCTTCTTGTCAAGCGAAAGTTGGAGATGAAGAATGGCCAAGCCCAGTGATAGGAATCCGCAAGAGGAGACCCTAATGGGAAACAGATGTATATTCGATAAAGCTAACATCATCTGCATTTTGGAACGAGATTTTCTCTTCACGAATGAAAAGAATCTCCTCATCAAATTGTAATATATCAGTCTTCCTGCTCTTCCTATCTTGTAGAGCGATCACATGAAAATTTGACATGGAAATCAACATCAAAAACAGCGCAAAGGCTGGCATATGAGAAGACCGATCTGCCGGTATAGGTGCACAGAAAGAACAGTTGCTCTGCGCATCCTGGGTGTGCTCACTCTGTTCCTTTCCAGTGACACCCTGTTTAACCAAGGATTTGGTCATCGCTTTCTCGTTGCCTTACCGCCCAACGTCGTAGAGAGAAGCGTGCAGAGTGTGGAATATTGATGCTGGTTCGTTGCTGGTCGACTACATGTGGTTCTTTGGAGTGGTAAAGCTATTCCAGCTGAAGCCTTCCTCAAGTGCTCATTATCGTCGGCTTTTGTGGATCGGAGGGAGCTTTGCCACCTCACAAATAATTTGATACCAGGATAGCGGTGATTCCCAGCGTTCGTTGACTACTAGCTGGGATTCAGGCCGGAACCGTTGACTTCCTTTTCACCTTGGAAGAATATGCCAAGAGAAAAGGCCAACACTGAAAGAGGCGGTAAGAGAAACAAAGATCTACGTTCTTTACCTCCGTAAATAACAAACTAATTCTCTGAATTTTTAACGCTCTAGAATTCAAATAGTACGTGGATGGTAAACACCTCTTCAATCGACAACGACCGAAAACATGTGAATGGTAGAGCATGGCTTTAAAGGATTAAATAGAAAAAAACCGTCTAATGTTTTGTTTGAAAACCGGAACATGGGAAATGTGCTAGAATCTGCAAGTTATCCAGCATATTTAAGATAAGGCCCAATATTATGTGGCAGTGTAATGGTACGACGTGCAATTTTCACCTGCTATGAACCTGTTGACTGTTCGGCAATAAACGATAACCTTTCGGGAACCAGAAGATTTCAGAAGTTGATAATAAGGCAAGGTGACAAAAAATCGTTTGTTCTACCAATAAATGGCTATGACTACTAGGTATTCCACGAGCCAGTATACGTTACTATACCGATCACAATGTTCCATTAGAAATTACACTGCTAGAGGTGGCGTTGTCCCAAATGTCATAGTGAAAATATCTCTTGCCATTAAAGGACGCATAGCTTCCTACATTACTAGATAAAAAAGATAAAGCTCTCGGCGTTGATCAATTCCTGAGGGATGCGATATGCCTTTGACTTCATTAAGCATCGATGGAGGTGACTGAATGCGTTTATCGATGCATCGAGCTAGTGCTACTATCCTTCTAGATAAGCCTGGTACGGATTTGGCGACCCCGGAAGAATCGAAGGCTTGGGGTTTTGGGCGCTGGGATCGACCGTATGTATGCTGTAGGCCACCTCCGACCTGCGCTACACGCACCCCTTCATTAATAGAAGCTATTCTATTCACCTTCTTCGGTATGATTGGACTGTAATATAAACCCTGCATTTGATGAAATTTGACGGTTCAGATTTCAGATGTCAAAATAGCGTTTTCGACAAACCAACCTCTACGAATTCAAACTCGTTCGTAATACAACCGCAGACGGCCCGAAACATTAATGAAATATGGGGCCAAGGCAATGTTAAGAAATTAAGAGAGCGACGTAGGTGGAAAAAGTTCGTCGTCACGACCGAGACGTTGGCGATGAGTAAGGTCGCAGATGCGCTTCTGCAGCGATAAATTAAAGGCTTTAGAGGGAACAGGTAGATAAGTAACTGTTGTGGAAATTTGTAACAGAACTTGTTGTAAGCATCTGATCTGCTTCTGCATGACAGCGGAAAATAAATCGCCGTGTTGGGGTACTATCAGCGCTTCTCATCAAGCAGGACAACACTTCTCGCTCGCATTGCGATGTTCCTCGAGGGGTGGATCCACGGTGACAATCAGCGATGCCTGGATCGGTGTCTTAACGGCAGTGCAGCTCTGCAGCACTTCCCAAAGCCGAAATGGCACCGAAAAAAGACCATTCTGACCGTTTGTCGGTCTGCCGGCGTTTTGATCCATCACAGCCCTCTAAATCCGGATTAAATGATTATGACGATGGAGTACGTCCTGAAAACCAACGAAATGGAATACAATTTTCAATGTGCAATGGGTAATGAGCATTAAGAAGGAACCAATTCTCCTCCACAATAACATCCACTGTAAGCGACGCAGCTACTAACTACCACTTGTTCATGCATGTCGACAACATTTTATATAGGAAATGCATCAGTAACCAAACCCAGGGCGAAACTGCCCTCAACAGATTCCTCGTCTTGAGAACTCTAGAGTTTTACTCAACCGGAATAGATAGACTTGTTTCTCGTTGGCAAAAGTGTAAAGATTCCAAAGGTTCTCGCCCCGACAAAAAAACTTATTCTCGTCTGAGACATGCGAGTTTGGGAACACAGATTGAAATCGTGGGTAAATTTCAAAACAACCTAATATTTTAGTTGGAATACTGCCGCTACGTCATATTTCAACAAACCTTGTCAGTTATAACATCGCACTGGTTAGCGTATTCAATGCAACGCAGCTGTGTTTTCCTACGAGCAAATTCCTCCACTTTCAAGAGTGACTGCCTTTTTAGTAACTCTTCACAGACAGCCTTGTATTCCCGCTTCGTTTGATCCTGAGAACTGAATCATGTGATACGATATCTTGATGACCAGTAAGTACTTTAGAAGATATATGTATATACCACCTGAGAAAGCCACCGCTTCTTGATATCACCAAAATTCTTTATTTTCCGCAACGGATGGTCTTTTCCACGTCCCTCCATTTCAGCGACTTTCTCAACCGCATCAATGACTAACGGCTCGCAGATACCTATGTCCTTGCTGAGGCCCAGAAGAGGCATATCATTTTGGAGTCCCCATTTGAAACGGCATTAAATTTTCATTAGTGTAATACGATAATAACAGGAAACCAGCAAAAAATTGAGGGACCTGGGACGAAATAAAAACCTTTAAATAACTTTAATCTTGTGCTGGTCAACACTTCTGGAGTATTTTGAAAACAGTTCCGGTGAAAGCAACAAACGAAGAGAACTGATTTCAAGACTTACTGAACAAACCCTAAACAACAAAAACCCTCAAAAAAATAGAGTAGCTACAGCACATTTTGTGAAAACAACGCACTGGTGTTCCTTCGTTTGCTGGTTCGAGATCACCACTAAAAAAACTCAGCTTTT